>PVHP010013146.1:0-41513 GCA_004024765.1 Zapus hudsonius | reverse complement strand
GGACGTTGAAGGGTTTCTCGATGCTGATCGATGCAGTCTGTGGTTTCTTCAGTAACAGGGTTTTGCCTCAGGCCTGGGGAAAGCACTCAAGAGCTTTGACAGAATTCTGTCTTGTTGTTGGAATCTCATGAGTCACTTTGGTCAACAGCTCAGTGAGGGAAGGAACATTTACTTTATTTTAAAGTATCATAACACTTATTCTTGGTTTATGATGTTACTTAAATGATTAATGACCCTCATAACAGGGTATGGCTGTGTTGCAACTCTATGGCTACCAAATGAAAATGTGTTTGCAATCTTATCAAGGTAACACCAGGAATCCATGTAAATTCCAAGATGCTCAAAGCCTGAGCTATTTCTGCCAGCTTGTAAAATGTTTTGAGCATCTGCTCTGCTCCCTTCAATCACAATTCTCAGTACTTTAGATGTATTTCCTAAATTAGAACCATAACCACAGGAGTTTATAATCATCTTACTCTTACATACACGAGAAATAGACATGAGGACCAAGTAGATCACATAAGAAACACAAGAGAGAACTGAGGGGCACTAGATTCAAGTTCACAATGAAATTTATTGCTTCAATCTAAAAGTCTTCTCCACTGAATGATAGTTCTATAGCTAGTATCCCCTGTGTTTTATGCAGTCATAGAAACATGCCTCTTGTCTAAATTCACACCATAAGACTAATTAGTAAATCCTATAAGTAAATCCTTATAAGCATGCTGCTTCTTGGCCTTTTTTTTTCTTCTAAAATGGAGAAGAGTCTCAAAGGAATGGTCATACTCAAAGGCAAGAGTGTTAGAGAAGATCCCATGCGCATCACTGTCTCTGAACGCCCAAGGTTCCTGCAGTGTATTAGCTGGCCTTGGCTGTTTGTATTTTCCAGGCATGATTGATATCTAACTTGTTCCATCTGCTCACAGGTCCCTTCAAATGCCATGCATGTCATCAGCCATGTTCATACCATACAGTACTTCATTGAAAGAATTTTATATAGATCTTTCATTTTCATAGCAGGCATCAGAGTGGGTGGATAGTATGTGTAGGTGGACTGAATGAAAAGTCATTCTGAAGAAGCAAATGAGACAGCCTGACAACACACCCGTCTTTGCCATTAACTTTCCTTGAGGAGCTTAAGGTAATTTATCATATTTAACTCAAGCTTCCAATTTCAGTCTTTCTACTTTCTTCCTACTTTACCCTCAATTTTTCAAAAGTCATACAGTTTTCCTAAGGTGATTTTTTAAGTTCTATAAACATATCTTAAAATATCCTCATGCTATAATCACAATATAGTCATAACAGTCCAATCTACTTGCAATTACTTGCTCAGGATGTCTATATCCCTTAATAGATGAGACAATTTACCAAATTGTGAGAGAATTATAATATTTTATCCAAACATTATAAAGCTGAAAAGCTTCAATCGACTTTGAAATCTTTGGCTTTACAATATCTATTTACCCTATTGACTTTTCCTTGAACTGCTTTCAATAAAAAATAATAATCTAAAGACTCAGGTTAAAATGTGTTAATTTTATTAACCATAAAATACTATTACTGAAGGAAACTTTGACCTTGTAATATAAACTAATAACAGAATTGATTGAGAAGAAAGCATATTTTTATGGTTAGGGAAAAATTATATTGATATTGGTATTAAAGTTTTAAATATTTTCTCTCAAGAGTTTATTTAAAGATCAACATTTCTGTAAACTATTTTCAAAAGAATCTTTTGAATATTTTTTATTTTCTTTATTACCTTTATGAGGTTCTTTCAAAAAGTACCAATTTTATATTAAAGTTTTAATCAATATTTCTAACAGTAAAATCTTTCCTAGGACCCTATGAATTACCAAAGCATTCTTTCTTCCCCAGGTAGCAACTTTGAGCTGCAAATGATAATAAAATTTATGGATCCTGAGGATGTCAAGACTATATCAGACACCATGGGTATTCCTTTTTATGGGTATAACTCTTAAATCAGCATAAGCAATCCACAAAATCATTCATTCTGAAGGTGAATGTTTCTTGAAGGAATAATTATTGGTGATCACATTGATTTTTTTAAATGTGTGCATATATTGAAATATATGAAATATTCAAAACATTAAAAATGAATCTGTAGAGCCACCTAGAAATCTACGACTGTTAGTCAGCACACAAGATTTCTTGGCATATGGAAACATTTGCCATATTCATTGTATGCAGATACACTTCAGTATGAACTTTAGGAAAAGAAGAATATTTTAAAGTAAAATTATATTTCTTATCTCCATGAAGTTTTTTTTCCACCTTGAGATCACAGGTGACTATCAAATTATTTTAGCAGAACTATAAGTTTTGTACATATAATACATAGTTTCCATTCTACTACAATTGTTCACATACTTAGCAAAAGCTGAGGAAACACTGAAGAGTTCCCATTTTTCTTGCACTCTATGGCCTCACTCCCATTGTAAATTGACTCCAATGACCCTCCCAAGTTCCTTATATCCACGAGACATATTTAAGTATGAAGTCCAACATGTCTTTAAAGTGAAAGGGACAACTGAATATGTTTGCACAACGCTTAACATGATAGTTTCTTGATTGAATGCAAATGTCATTATCAAGAAGTGAGCAATTTTTCCTCATTCTTTACATTCAAATTATATCCATCCAATGATCCTGTTCAGTAAGATCAAAAGAACAAGTTTTTCCATTTAGAGCTTATGTCCACTGTGAATTGTTAGTTACATAAAAAAGAAAAAAAGTGAAAGCTTCCCAACATTCCTTACACACATAGGTCTTCACTAATTATGCTCTATTTCAGAGGGGGTGAGGAAAATACACACTCCAGGGCCTATTGCCACAACAAATGAAGTCCAGATCATTGTGCCACTTTGTGCATCTAGCTTTTCATGGATACTTGGAAATTGAACCCAGGCCAGAAGACTTGGGGAGCAAGAGCCTTTGACTGCTGAGCCATCTCTCCAGCCAGCCACCAGTATTCTGTTCAAGTGTTTAGTAAGGCCTGAGTGATCAATAAAGGCTTTTCCACAGTTCTTAAATAGGTTTTCTCTCCAGTGTGTATTCTCATGTAACTTCAAAGGTTTGAGGAACACTTAAATTCTTTGCCACATGCTGACTGTACACTCAAAGGGCATCTCTCCAGTGAGCAAGTGAGCAGAAAGCAAATGCCTTCCCACACTGGTCATGTTCAAAGGGGTTCTCCCCTATGTGACTTCTTAAATATTCAAGGTGGGTGGAAGTAGTGAAGGCTTTCACACATTCTCAGCACTCATATGGTTTATTTCCAGTGGGAGTCAGTATTTGTGTAGTAAAGCCAATACATCCACTGAAGGCTTTCTCACAGGCCTTACACTGATAGTTTTATTCTCATGTAAATTCAGAAGTGCTTCTTAAAACATCATAAGGAATTTCTAAATGATCTTGTACATACATGACATTCAAGAAGCTTGTTACCAATATGAGTTTTTAAATGTTCAATGCAATCAGGAAAGCTAATGAATGTGTTCCCACATTGCTGACACGGACAGGGTTCTCATGTGTGTGGTAAGGCATGAGCACTCAGTGAAGGTTTTTCCATTATCCTTACATACATAGTGTTTCTCTCCAGTGTGACTTTGTATGTGTCCACGAAGATCAGAGGAGCATGTAAATGCTTTCCCACACACTGTACACTTAAAGGGTTTCTCTCCAGTGTGAGTTCTCAAATGTGTAGTAAGATATGAGGAAGATGCAAAGGCCTTCCCACATTGATGACATTCAGATGGTTTCTCTCCGGTGTGAGTTCTTATGTGCTCAATAAGGCTTGAAGATGTTCTGAAAGCTTTCCCACATTCCTTACATCCATAGGGCTTCTCCCCAGTGTGAGTTAGTACATGAGCAGTAAAGCCACTTCGCCCACTAAAAGCTTTCCCACAGTCGTTACATTGATACAGTTTTATTCCTGTGTGAATTCGAAAGTGAGAGAACAGCACTTGTGCAATGGAGGAGCCTGGGCCTGGGGGAGGCAATCAACAGCTATTAAATTCAGCCAAATATTCCACTCAGTGAGGGGGAACCCTTGATTGGAACTGGGGATTCAGAGTGATATGCACTGGATCCCATACTTTTGGGCTCCCAAGAAAAGATGCACTATGCGAATGACTGATGGGGAGGCTACTAAAAATAGAAGCTAGGTAATCCAGAATGTTGTATATTGTTATATATGTTATATATATTGTTAAATATATATTTTATTGTATGTATATGTTATATATATTTATATTGTTAACCTATACTGATCTCACTCTCTGATGGAGACTGTGTTTGTATTTTTCAGGATACAGCGAGAAAGCTGTGGCCCATATAACCCCACCAAATGACCGCAGGCAGAAAGAGGAGATCCTGGCAAGAGATGAGCCACCACAGGAGGATACATAGGGAACCCTGCAGAGAATGACGGGATGAACAAGGGACCCATAGCCACAGCCATTCAATCAACACAGGATAAGCCAGGGGGACAGAAACCAACAATTTTCGACACAAAAACCCCTAAGCTCACAACATTAAAGCATCTTTAATACCCACCACGACTCAGGGAACTGAGCAGAAGAGGGGGCAGAAAGACTATGATAGCCGTGCTGGGGGAGACTATCCAGAGGCATGACACCCCTCAGTAACAACACACTTGGGTCAGGAGAACCCGGCTGAATACTGCTATCCATGGTCCCCTGCTACAAAGACTGATACAGATGGCCCACAGAGGAGGATATCCAGCTAACTGGGGATAGGGAAGGGGGGCAATGAGGAATTGGGGATAACAACTCATTGTTTGCCCACTAAACAATGTATCTCATTGTGGATAATAATAATAATAATAATAATAATAATAATAATAATAAAAGAAAGTGTGTCTTAAGACATGAGGAATTTCTAAAGAATTTTGCACATACCTGACATTCAAAAGGTTTCTCACCATGTGAGTTTTCATATGTTCAGTCAGTTGACAAAAGCTAGTAAATGCCTTCGCACATTCCTTACAGTCATAAGGCTTCTCCCCTGTGTGAGTTCCTGAGTGTATATTAAGGCATAAATGCACAGCAAAGGTTTTCCCACATCCCTTGCATTCATATGGTTTCTCGCCTGTGTGTGTTCGCATGTGAATGCGAATGTAGGAGGAACCAGGGTTTTCTCACATTCTGTACATTCAAAAGGCTTCTCTCTGGTGTGAGTTCTCATATGTGCCATTAGATAAGATGAAGCAGCAAAGGCCTTTACACTCAAAGGGCTTCTCTCCTGTGTGATTTCTCATAGGCTCAGTAAGGCCTGAAGATTTACCAAACACTTTCCCACACTCTTTACACTCACAGGACCTTGGTCTTCTGTGACTTCGGATATGTGTGTTAAGGCCTGAGTTTGTAGTGAAGGCTTTTCCAATTCTTTCCATTCATGGGGTTTCTCCAACATGTGATTTCCCATATCATTAATCAGGCAGAAAGGATATCGGATATCATCCCCAAATCCACAGGGTTCTTTTAGAGGGTTTGTTTCAACATAAGCAGAACTGCATGTAGGCTGAATCAAAGCCTTTTCACGTTGCTCCCATTCATAGATATTTCCTCTGTTGTGAGAGCCATTATGTGGCTGATTAACAAAGGCTTTCCCATCATCCCTGTGCTCAAAGGGTTTGTCTTGAATGCGTTTATTTCTCTGGTCAACATTTGGACCGAGGGCCAAAGCTTCTTCATGCTGAATCAATAAAGAAATTTCATTTTTCAGCAGAGGTTTTCCTGAGTAAAGGACGTCTTTTCTACACCACGTACATTCAGATTTGTTCTCTGGATTTAGAGTATCCATATGTGTGGGTGTTCACTGAAGACTTTTCCAACTTTCTTAGAATCACAAAGAACCCTTTTGTTGTGGCTTTCTGACTGCAGCTGTATTTCATTTGACATTTGTAGCCAAAGAGTATCCTTCTGAAGGATTCTTCTGTTCCTTTTGTCTTAAGAGGCATTTTCCATTCTCACCGCTGCCCGCCGCCAGGTCCAGGAGGACTCGGCAGCCTGCAGGAAGTGCCGGAAGTGACGCAAGAATGCAAGCTGGCGTCACACCCGGCTTCAACCGCCAACTGCCTGCCGAACCTGGAACCTGGAGTGAGGGCTCGGGGCCCATCAGTGTGGAACCCCCCTTCAGGTAGGAAGACATAGAATCCTCCTATGGAGGTCCAGGTGGGCCTGGGACGGGGGCTGCAGCGGGAAAGACATGTTTTTTTTTTTTGTCACTTCAGAAGCAACTTCTAGCTGAAGAGTCAACAATGGACCTGGGCGTGTGCTGATACGATTCTCCTGTTCTCTGAAAAATATACTGATCTTCCAAAATAATAGTAAAATTTTCTCTACTTATTTTTCAATTTAAATCATATACATAATTAAATCAGCTATACAATTAGTCCTTGTTTAACAGGAATTCTTACATTAAGGCAAAAGAGGAAGAAAAAGAATGATGGAAATGTCTATCTATCTATCTATCTATCTATCTATCTATCTACATACACACACATTGCACTGGGCTTCAGTCCAACCCCAATGGTAGCTTCCTTCCATTCTCTTCTCCCCCTTATGATTTATGTGGATAGTTTATTAGCTGTTTTCTGGTAAGATCCATTTCAGTAGAGGGTTTTTTTCTGCGGACTGAAGATGTAGCCAGTTGGTAGAGTGCTTGTCTTCATGAGCAAAAGCCTGTGTTTGATCTCCAGCAGCATGTAAAACAGGCTTGGTGGCACACTAATCTGAGCACCCAGAGGTACAGGCCAGAGAACCAGAAGCTTAAGGCCTTTCTGGGCTATGCAGTAGATGATTGCATATGGCCTGACATCAGACTTTCGTGAGCTGGAATCCACCTTTGCTTAATCATTTTCAGTTCTGTGTCCTTTTAGTTAACAGCAGGCAGAACTATCTAGCACTTACAGGTAGCTTATATAGCACGTAACACTGTGCCTGATTCTCAATGAGAGTTTGGTATATGCATACATCAAGATTACTTGTACAGTAATTCTAATGTGTACAGAAATAAAACATTTATGTAACAATGTCTTGTACTTATTATAAAAGGAAGAATTGATTTTCCCATATTGAGTCTCAATTTCTCTGTCAGTATTTTATTAGTTTCTCTTTACTCACAAACTAAGATGTAAAAAAAAGTATCATTATAGTAGAATAGAAAGCAGCTGGGATATATATATATATATATATATATATATATATATATATATAACATGACTGTATAGGGCTACAATTTTAAAGGATCGGTTTTCCTATGCAGCCAATATTACTTTAATGGAATGTTCTAGTGTATGAGGGGCAGTTCTTTGATTCATCTAATGCATACCTAGGCTCTGATCATGGGGGAATGACAGCCTCAGTTATTAATGGCTGTCTAGAAGCCTCCTTACTTCAGAGCACTGAGGAAGTAAAAGACAAAATCATTTTCTGTAGCTTGGCATGATGACTCAGATTCCTCTTGATCATTTGGATGTTGAGCACAACTGAGCAAGAAGTGTTATACTGACATGAAAACAGGTTTTCTCAACCATGAAGGCTCATGATACAAACAAACCATTCCAGCAAAGTTACAGAGTTTTCTTCTCTGTAAGCAATGATTATAAACTCTAGAAGTTACTCAACTTAACATTCTTTTTAAGTAATGTAAAATGATAAGTGGAATTTAGGTACTTACCTCCTTCTCAGTCTAAAGGGAAGTTAAATATCAACAGAATTTATGAGAAATAATAACTTTCTAGAACTAGAAAATTTATACAAATAAAAACTCTATGATGTTAGTACTTCTCAATGGCATCTAAATTAAACATTTAATTAATCTTATATTGAATCCATTGTATGCCATAATTTTCTGCAAGTGATTTTGAAAATATTCAAGAGAGCTTCAGTTATCCTAGTCATGTGACTAATGGGTTATTTTAAAGAAAGATAACAATTATTCAAATAATTAAATTCTTAAGAATCAAGATGAAGCTACTTTAACTAGGAACTCCACCTTCCACTTGACTAGAATTATATATATATATATATATTTTCTTTTTTCTTTTTTTATAGGATTTATTATATCCCAAACCATAGTTTAATTTTCTCAATGAATGTATTTCATTACGAAGGGGTGAGTAGATTACAGACTGACCCACTTTGCCAAGCAAAAGCCACTAAAACTGCAGGAATCCAGTGCCTACTACCACTAGATAACCAACAGTCATCTGTTCCAGTAGGTCAAGCCACACCAGCTCTCTGAAAGGGACATTACCTGCTCATTCCCAATCAAATTACCTAAAACAAACTTGAAACCTAGGAGCCAAGTTCATCTGTCAACTGCTGGTCAGAACATATCCAGGTATCACAGCCTCAGGTGAGTGTAGTGGTGTCCACTCACAGGAACCAAAAGCTAGGTTCTTCTGCTCATACTTGTCCCTATAAAGGAGAAGCTTTGCCCTCACTCTGCAAAGCTGAAACACTACTGCCCTTCTCATCTGCAAACCCTCTGTCTCCTGGAGGCACTGCTTCTCAGCAAAACATTTGTAAAACTGTTTGTAGTGTTCTTGCCTAGGAGAAAGCAGAAGAGCTTTCCACCCTCCTCACTGGCTGAGGTACACAGTTTCTGTGCTACAGAAAAAGCTTTCTCTCAAACCCCTTCCCTCAACTCTAAATATTAGGAAACAACTTATTAATGCTGCTATGGATTAAGTTTATGTAACGAATTATGATATTAATATGATTTATGCTCAGTACAAACGACATGCAAAAATCAATATAAGATACTGAGGAAAATGGCAATGAATCCAATAGATGACCAATACTTTTGCTCATTTTATATACTTTTGAAAGTATACTTTTAAAAATATTTTTGTTTCTATGTTTTGAGATAGTCTCATGATATAGACCAGGCTGGCCTGGAATTGAAGATCCTCTTTTCTCAGTCTTCTGAGGGCTGAGATTATGGGTGTGTGCCATCAGGCTGAACTAAATTTTGTCTTTAGAAGATAGCAACCATTTGGAAAGGAAAATGTGCGTCGTAAAGAACAATTAAGGGACAATTTTAGAAATTTCCGGTTGCACACTGAAAGATAAAGGCAATTCTTCTGTGCACACTAGCGGCAAGCATTGCTGGAGATGTGGAAAGTGATGAATTGCTATCACTCTGCAGTCATGCTCTGTGTAATAAACCAAAAGTCACAATGCCAGGGAGTTTTCTATACTCATGCCTTGTTATTTGATGTCATTGTTTTAAATTAGTATTGCAGATTTAATAATATTTAATGAAAATTGAATTACGGAGTATAACCTTCTCTACTTCTTACCTGTCCCAATGTATATTTGATTCTATGTGTAGAATATGTTTGATGTAATGCTATCTATGGTGAATACGTGTGTGTGTGTGTGTGTGTGTGTGTGTGTGTGTGTGTGTGCGTGTGCCAACCCACATGACCATGCACATTTGTGGAACAGACAGAGGAGAATTTAAGGTACCCTTCTCTATTGCTCAACCTCATACTTTCTCAAGAGCAGATCTCTCCCTTAGCTGGTAATGCTGTTTGTGTGCAGCAGGCCCTAGCAAATCTCTGGTCTCACCACCCCCCATACACACACACACACTAGAGTTTCAGACACGCATGACAATATCCAGCTTTTAAGGTGAATTCTCATCAAACTAAGTGGTCTCAAGTCCCTCCCCCAACCCCTCATGTGTAAGCTATCTCATTCCCTGAACCATCTTCCTAGACCTCAACTTGTTTTCATTTAATCATCGACACCACTGTATGATTATGGTAAACTCTCACTGCAATAGCGTGTTGAAAGTATTTTAACAGCTAATAATTTGTCACAGGGGAATACAAGTTGCTGTGAATTTATTTGGAGATGTGAGGCTTTTTTATCCTCTTACCAAAAAGTGATTGGGGCTGGGAAAGTAGCTCACCTGGTGAAGTGCTTGGCCCAGCATGTATGAAGCTGTTTGATCCCTAGAGTTGTTGCATAGACTTGAACAACAGGAACTTGGGAGGGGAAAACAGGAGAATTAGGAACTCAAGATCACTTTTGGATACATAGACAGTTCAATTCCAACATGGGCTACATGAGAATCTGTCTTAAATAAAAGCAATCCAACAAAAACAATAAACAGAAACAAACATCTCTGATGGGAATGCCGGGAATACCATGCTGTTCCCCTGGACCAGTGGGTCAGTTGATCCTCATTTGAAATCTTTCCATTGGAGAACAGATGGCTTTGTGCCTTATCTTCTTTTAAGCATTCAACTGGCAGTTCTGAAGATATACTGTTTTTCCATTCTGTTTGCTATGGAGGCAGGATTATGTCTCTCTTATTTATCATTTTATAGCCTGCAACACTCACACCATTCCTAACACAGAACAGATATTGAAGAGCCGATATTTGAGTGATTGAGAGAATGAGCATGTAAAAAATATACCCTTCAGCTGATGTCTGAGAGTTTGGGTTGCCCATCAACTTATGATGTCATAAGGAAAGCTCTGCTAGCCTTGCATCTGTCTGTCTGCCACACACACATCAGGTTTTTTTATTACCACTCAAGATAAAATCCTTCCCTCAGCATTCTCTCCTCACATTCTCAGCCACTGCAGCCTTTCATTTCTGTTAGCATCGCTCATGCTTTATCAGCTTTCATGCCCACCAGCATGTTTCAATGACTTCAGAAATCTACATTAAATGATTAGCAAGCATCCAAGTAATCAAAAACATTGTCTCACAGATATGTTCTCTTCACTAGCCTTACTTAACTGAAAATAGCTCTCCCCTGGAAGCTATTTTTTATGGAGAGTGCATGCATTTTTCTAATTTTTTTTGAGAATTAGGTTTAGCATTCTCATATTCTCCATTCTCAGAGAAAACATGCTTCTTTGGTTGTAGACACCACATAAAGCATTATGTAAGCATAATAATCACTAATTCGATCAAATTCTTTTTATTTATTTTTCTTTTCTTTCTCTTTTTTTCCCCCTTCTAAACGTAGGGTCTTACTCCATCCTGGCTGAACTGGAATTCACTATGTAGTCTCAGAGTGGCCTCAGACTCATGGTGACCCTCCTACCTCTACTCCAGAGTGCTGGGTTTGAAGGTGTGCACAACCATACCAACTTGAGTTCTTGTGTGGTGTGTTTGTGTGTGTATGTATGTGTGTGTATGTGAGTTTCCACCTCATTTGAGGCAGGGCTATTCTCTCTCTAGATTCTTACTCTGCTGTTTTTCTTTTAAAAAATATTTTACTAATTATGAACTTTACTGTTTGGACAAATAATGTGTTTTTCCCAATCCCTTTGTGTTACCCTCTTATATCTCCTGTTCTTGATCCCCATTCCACTGAGGGCCCTCTTCACTGGGGTTATGATTGCAGAAGTCTCTCTCTGGGGATTTGTCTCAGGATACTAGTTCCTACCCTGTGACTCTTAAAATCTTTGCTTCCATCTTCATCAATGATCCTGTAGCCCTGGTGGATGTGTGATAAGTCTACTTTAGTTTTGAGCTCTTGCAACTTGTGGATTTCTGCGTTGATGAGTTCTGAGTATCCTCAGTGTCTATTGTGGTCTTCCTGAAGCAGGTTGTCAGGATAGTAGTGAGAGCAGCCCACATGTTTAAATTGCCACTCCTGGGCTCTGGCAGTTGTGCTAGAAGTGGTTCTTCTTATGCTAAGACTTGGAAAAAAAATCACTCTAAGCAAATACACAGAGGACAGAAATACAAACATTGTTGTTCTTGTGTTGCACTCACACTGAGCTTACAGAAAATTCTCCCATACTTGTGTTTCATCTTTCTCTCAGCATGCTGGGATTACCAAAGCTCCCCATAGCTTTTGTCTTTTTACGTGGGGTCTGGGGTGTATGGAACTCAGGTACTCGGGCTTAAGCATGAAGCTCTTTATCGAGTAAGCCATCTTCCTGGTCCCTCATTTATTTTTCTCTGTAATATTTTGTTTGAATGTATAATAAGCAAGCATTACTTTACATAGCATTAAATTTTTATTTTCTAATTTGTGTCAAAGATCCTTCTCCTGCATTCTAATTCTCCATAGGTTGGTATGCAAATAGATTGTTGAAAGATACATAGGTAGATAGATTACAGATAAATATCTTCTAGCACCCTGATGTTCAATAACTTCATATTTTAATTATTATTTATTGATACAAACCCATATTTTAGTTTCATTATTTTATTTTTAAATATTTTATTTACTAGCAAGAGAGAGAAAGAGAGAAAGAAAAAAAGAGAGAGAGAGAATGGGCACACCAGGGTCTCTAGCCACTGCAAACAAGCTACAGATATATGCATGTGTCACTTTGTACATCTGGTTTTATGTGGGTACTGGGGAATCAAACTCATGTCATTAGGCTTTGCATGAAAAGTATGTTAACCACTGAGCTATCTCTCTAGCTCCTAGCTTCATTTTGACAAATGTGTTAGCCCTCAATCAACTATCTAATTCCCTTTGAATTTTCAACCTTTTCTCCCTATTGTGTTCAATCAATTTCAAATCCCTTTTGAGTGAACCTTTAATTCCTGCTACCAATGCTCTAACTAAACCATTGCTGCAATATCTGTCATTGAGATTTCCACAATCCCCAAACTTAATTTAGCCTTCTTTGGTTTTGCCTTGTCTGATTTATATAAAACTTCATTTCCATTGTGAAAACTTTAAATAACTTTCAAATTTTCCTTGGAAAATAGTAGACTAAACATCAATCCTGTATTTCTAAACATCAATCCTGTATTTCTTATACTTTAGACAGTCCATTGGGCACTGATGATAGATGGGGGAAATTTTTTAAGAAGTTAATTTTTTTGTCACACATAGAAAGAAACCACATATTTGCATGTATAAATGTTTATGGAATATGTGTATTTATTTATTTGTTAGGGGAGAGAGAGTGAGAGAGAAGTTAAGTTAGTTTTTGGGTACATCAAAGACACTTGATACTGTAGAGGAACTCCTGATGCATGGCTTTATATAAATTCTGGGGAATCTAATCTGTGCTGCCAGGCTTTGCAAGCAAGGGCTTTCACCTGCTGGGCCTTTCCCCCAGTTCCCTGAAAATGTTTAAAATAAGATACCACTGGATTAGGTAGAGCCTAGCCAAGGAAGATGGTGCTATGTAGATATTTCCCTGTAATGCAAACCGGAGGAGCCTGGTTGTCATGGAGACCCACAATAAAGAAAGGAAATGTTCACTTCCTTTCCTTGCATAGGTGAAGAGAATAATAGGTGTTATAGGAATTTTTAAAAATGTTTTCATTTTAACTGAAAACACTATTAAAACTGAATAATCCCCTGCCACTACCCTCCTTTCTCTGCCTCTCCATCACTCTTCCACTAAATTCCCTCTAATTTCCAGCTATTTCCTCTTATATTTTCATCTTTTTGTGCTTCTTCATTGATAATGACAATTTTTTTTGATGTATGGTCTCACTGTAGCCCAGGTTAACCTGGAATTCACTTTGTAGTCCTGATCTGGCCTAGAACTCATGGTGATCCTCCTGCCACTGCCTCCTGAGTGTTAGGATTAAATGTCTGTTCCACCACACCTGGATGTTACTGGCATTAAAAAAAAACTCATGGTATCAAGATTTTATGACCAAAATCTATCTGGAAATGTGAAAGATCCAGAATAGCCAAAACATCTTAAAAAAGAAGAAACAAAGTAAGACTTTTATCATCTAGCTCCAAATCACAGTATGAAGTCATACTAATGGCAGCAGAGTTATTGTGTAAAGACAGGCAGTTGGGTAAGTGGAGCAAAATGAATGGTAGAAAATAAATTCACATTTGTTTAATGGTTGAAATGTTGTAGACTGTATAATCATGTAGAAAAAAAAGCCAGTTCTCCTATTTCACACCGTAGCAAAAGTTCATTTGAGATGTGTCAGATAAATAAAAAGCTGGAGAATAAAGTGTAGGAGGTTATACATAACTAAAAAAAAACAACTCATGTAGGAGTTACAAACATCTGAAGTTTTCGGTTTTACCATGTACCTGCTGTAGCATTCATCAGGCACAGACACCTAAAACAAATAAAGAAGTATAAAATTTAACTATTTTCCAAGGTAGCCAAATATTTGTTAAGCACATGGCACCCTGAAATTTCACTCACTATATGTTATCAGTAATTTATTGATTGATAACCTCATTTTCTAGTGATATTTTTTAAACTTGCATTCATGAAAATAGTAGTCACGAATAAACCTACCTCCTGCAGTATTGATCAAGGCTACAATGTTTGCCTTCAGGTGCTCCCTTTAGCTTTAAGTGAAGGATTAAAATCTCTGTATGATCACTCGGTCAGAGAGAACAAGACTCCTAGCACCTTTGATCTCCTTTACAGTAACCTGCAAAATCCTGTTCCTCTTCCATTCTCTCATTATATAGACTTCCAGAAGAATATGAGACTAAACTCTGCAAGCCTTACCTACTCTGCATTGTATCTTCATCACCTCCCTTAAAGAGATAATAACATCCTTCTGGTACTAACACTGTTTAGCATTCTATGAGTTTTGTTTTCTTTCCACATTAATTGCTCTCTTGAGTTTATTTACCTGTCTTCATTGTAATATGACTTTCCTGAGAAGATACATTTTTAAAAAGGAAATGTGATTTTTTTTTAATGTTTGTATCTCTATCGTCAAGCATTGGAATTGACCATACACAACAGCAAACAATGCTTTTTAATTAGATATTTATGCCTGAGTTTTACATAATTCTTACTATCATCTTGAATGTTAAAAGGTACCTATTAAAGTGTTTTCTTACTTATTACTTTCTGATTATTGAATATATCAAGTTCTGATTATTGGATATATCAAATAATAGTTTTCTGAAATTACAGCTAATGAATACTGTCCATTCATTAAAATTCTCATGTTATTTAAAGAGCACCCAGCCTGGACCAAATACTAGTCTAGACACCATGACCAAGAAAATTGATAATTACCTGCTTTAATGAAAATCACCTTCTTGCAGATAATTATGAGTTAAGAATATGTGACATAAGGACAGGAAAATAATCTCAGCTGTAGGCTACTTGTCTACCCTTCACATGACAGATGTTATATTAGTTTGTCTTGACAGTCATTTAAAGGAACATCTCCATGAGTAATGCTGCACATAGCCTTTCAGTAGTCTGTTATCTGCAGGATACATCTACAGCAATATAATGTCTGCCTGGCAAGAGGTTTGAAATATCATGATTCTTTCACTACTTTAATTGTCACATTAATAAGAAACTTATCTGACATTTTATGATCAGTCAAAATTTCTGATAAAATGACTTAAGAAAAATGACAGGGGAAATGGAAAACCAGAGAATAAAAAAAACTATTTCTAATATAAATAGAAAAGAAGATAAGTACGATTTGAGTTTTTTTCTTTAATACAGATTATAATTTGTATTTGGAAACACTTATTAATAAAATATTTTAAAGACAAGTTATGTGATCTTCTGGAAATCATTGGAAACATGTAAATGAGTGCTATAATAGTCACTTTTATCCATATTACCCACATGCTCAGAGAAGCAAGGACTGATTAGGACTCCTCTGACTGGGTGATTAGTCCAGAGAGGGGAAGGCATGTGACTAGGAAAGGCACTGACTATTTAGTCTGATAGAATGTTTTCTTAATGCATGGAATAACCTAGGGAACATAATAGGAGCAATTCCTACTATGATATTATAGAAAAGTGGGAAGAATG
Source organism: Zapus hudsonius (assembly GCA_004024765.1). Taxonomy (NCBI): domain Eukaryota; kingdom Metazoa; phylum Chordata; class Mammalia; order Rodentia; family Dipodidae; genus Zapus; species Zapus hudsonius. Next base: position 25,740 of record PVHP010013146.1, on the reverse strand, counting down.
CGGCTTTGAGAGCTGTCATTTTCAGAGATTTTTAAATCCACAGTTATTCAGAAAGTCTTTACCGTAATTATTAAATAGAAAGAGAAATCCATTAGCTCTAACAAAAAGATCGGCTAAATCCAAAAGGATTACTCTGCAAATACAATTTACCTTAAGTCCCAAAAGAACAAAGGCAATTTTGCTAGATGAACTAGTCTTTCTCTCAGGAATTGTAGTAATTGCTTCTGGGTTGATAAATAAATAGGGTCAAATTTAAAAGAAAAAACCCACCTTCATGGATTTGTTTATGTGAACTCATAACAGCCAAACAATAATAAATACTTAAAAGTGAGACTGGATTATATCAGCAGTATTAACAGCCAATATCTCCACTTTATGGAGAAGTGTTTACTAGTTTCCAGGGCATGTTTATTTAGTTTTAAATTTCTGATGCTAAAATTCATTTTAGAAAAGTGCTTGTAAATTCAGTGCAAGCCAGAACAATAGCCGATATTAAGTTCTTTGAGACAAACCAAGATGAAACGCCACTGGGAAGATGCTAAAAGTTGACAACTGGCCTCTGAGGGATCAGAATCTAGTGGAGAGAAAGGAGTTTAAAGCAACTAAACAGACAGGAAGATGCTTATATTAAGTGCTGTAATATAGATAGAAGGTGACAGTCTAGTTTAATAAAAAGAGGAATTAATTCTGACTATGGGATAAAGATTCCTGAGAATGACTTCTTTTGGGCAAGTTCACTTTAAAGCCCATATATTTATAGGCATAGGAAAGGGAAAAGTCACAGACATGGAGGATTGACGTATATGATGAGGCCTGAATGCTCACATCCTACAAGTTCGAATGCTGGCAGAGGGGAAGGCGGAGGACAAACCGACACTAAAGGTAGCTCAGGAAGATTTGGAATCACTGTAAGGCATTCTCACTCTGTTCTCTATGTAGTGGGAATCCACAAAAGATTTCCAAACTTTGTATGGCACCATCTGATTTGTTCAACTAAATTTTTTTGATGTATTAGTATGAGCCTTTATCAATTTTATTTGTCATGGAATCCCAAGTGTCTAAAGAAGGTCTTGCTCTGCTCCAGGTTGGGGACTTTTTAAATAACATGGGAATTTTGATGAATGGAAATTATATATTACCTTTAATTTCAGAATGTGTGTGTGTGTGTGTGTGTGTGTGTGAGAGAGAGAGAGAGAGAGAGAGAGAGAGAGAGAGAGAGAGAGAGAGAGAGAGAGAAGGAGAAAGAGAGAGCATCACAGAATCTTCATAAAAATTAGAGAATAATTCCCAGGTCCTCATCTTCCACCTCCAAGGAAAGATTCCACATTATTCATGAATGTTTTTTTTTTGCCAGATTAGCTGGCCTCCGAGTTTCTGGCCATATTCCTGTCTCTGCTTCCCTCTCACCAGTAGATATGGCAAGGATTGCAAAAAACTGCTAGTGTGTTTAGCTTTTATATGGGTATTGGAGACATTAATTCAGGTACTCATACTTGCTCAGCAAGCCTTTATCCACTGAAACATCTCCTCAGCCACAGGATCATGATGCACTTAAAAATGTCTATTGAGACGATGTCCACTTAGAAAGTCCAAGTAATACACATATGCGTATATGTGGCATGTGCTTGAAATGCATAGAGACAATGTCCCTGATTTAAGAGCTCATAAATGTCATCAATAGTTCTTTACAGGCTGACCATTGGAATCAGCAGAGGAGCAAGATTTTAAATTTGTCAATCTGTCATCTGTTGTGGAGATGGGTGTAGGAGCTCTTGCTGGCTATCATCTACCATCTATCTATCACCTATGAATCTATATATCTTCTATTTCCATCTCATTTAAGCTCCCTGAGTGTGTATATATATGCAGTCAGATTTTAAAGTTCTCTAAAATAATCTCCACTTCACTGATTATCCTGCTATTTAATAAAATTTTGGTCCCTTTCAGAGGTTTCCACTCCTGGGAGATCACACTAAAGGCTCATCTCTACATAAATCTGAACAGCCTTCTTTTTAAAAAAAAAATTAACTTATTTATTCTTAATAATTACAGACATTGTATGAGAAAGTCTTGTGATGGTACCCCCACTTCCCTCCTCCCTTTCCCCAACCTGCTTCAGGCCCTCCTCAGTTGGATTGCTGAACCAGACCATGGGATAGGGAGTTATGAATTGTGTAAGCTGTAGCCAGTTTGGTTTTTTTTTTTTTTTTGCTTGTTTCTTTCTTCTTTTTTTTTTTTTCTTAGTGTCTTGTTCTTAAGGGGGACAATGTCTCTGGATATTCTCCCTCACCATAGCTCTGCCCCTTCTCCACAAAGTCCCCCTAATCATGATTGGTGAGTTTTAAGTTTCCTGTACTATTGAGATCTTATGAGTCTCTGGGTTTCTACTTTGGCCTATGTTGTTTATCCCCAGTTTCTGTCTCCTTTACCCTTCTATAGGTTATCTGACTTGCTGTGGAGGTAGTTCTCTTGCTCATCTTGCCACTTCTTCAAAAGTTGAGCTTAGACACTGTATGATAAGCCAGCAGTGGTTCATTGCCTGCCTGGTTGTCAGCCATCATCCCAGGTCCTGTTAGTGGAATTGGGTTGTCCATGGTTATCACTGCCTTCTGAAAATATACAAACAGAATCTCCAGTGGGGAGTGAGATCAGTTTAGGTTAAATGAGATAAACATTGTTTAAATGGCAAGATTATAATGAGTGTGGCCTCTCTGTAGACCCTGGTTAGAGATCTGAGCAGCCTTCCTCTTCCTAACAATCCTTACACATTTGTACAGGGACTGCAGTCACTGAGAGGCCAGAAAGTTTTTATGAACTTGGGAACATAACTATGAATGGAAGTATCACTAATGTTTATTGTAAATGCCTGTACAATAATCATATTTCATGGCTTTAACCACCACATTCCAATGCATGCATAACTCTTAAATCATGTCCATAGTTCATAACGCACTTCTCTCTTTCCATTTTCCAATAATGCTTTTTAAGTGGCTCAATCTGATATTTTCCAATTACTACAAAACAAACTCAATATTTCAAAATTAATTTATCCTATCTCCAAATTTTTGGTTAGTTCTAAAATGTATAATGAGCTCACTACATGCAACTTACGCATGTGAAATTATTCAAGTATTCCTTCACATTTAAATGAATTTGAGCCATTGTTTTCCATCATCCATGATGTGAGAATGTCTTTTAGTCAGGCATGGACCCTGGTATAACATAGGCCTTCTTCATTCAGAATATTCCCCCATACCTCCCAGGAGTCACTTAGGGTCCTCATTTTAGAACCGTGTCTACCTTTTCCATCATGCCATATTCATTTCTCCCCCATCACATGTACCAAATGCCTACCTTGGAGAATCTCATTTGGCTGAGTGTGGTAGTTTGAATGGATGTCCCTCGATAGATTCAGGAGTTTTATTCAAAACTTATCTACAGCCTTATGCCGGAGGATGTGTCACTATGAGTGATCCTAGGGTAAAGCCCTAAGGTGTTACTTGGGGTGGATCTGGAATTGCAGCCTACATTATGCTGATACCAGTCTGAGCTCTGCCTGGAGTCCTTGCTTCCCTGCTCTTTGGCTGCCAGATTATGCTTGCTTTTGGAGTGGCTGGTGATATTTTTGTTTTGTTTTGTTTTTCTCTGCTTGGATCTGTGAGCTTCAAATAAATCCCCTTTCTCCTATAAACTGTGCCTGGTTTGGAGTTCATCCCAGCAGCATATAGTTGAATATGACACCATAGGAGTGGGGTGAGAAGAAGGAATCCACTCTGCTTCTTAGTTTTGATGTTTCTTGTCTCCCCAGTCACAATTTCTAGTATGATTGTTTTCTTATACACAGCATTACTATACAGATGCTAGGAACTTTCTTTTACTTAAATCTTACCCGAAAATAATAAAAATACTGCTTGGTTCATAGGATTAAGACAGAAGTAAGAAGAGGAAATATTTATTTTTTTTAATTAGCCATAATGAGTTACATTATTTAATGGGCAAACAGTGAATTGTTATCCCCAGTTCCTCAATACCCCTCTTCCCTATCCCCAATCAGCTGGATATCCTCCTCCTTGGGCAGTCTGGATCAGTCCTTCAGGCTGGGGACCATGGATAGCCTAGGAGTCAGCCCGGTTCTGTCAGCCCTAGTTGTTGCTGAGGGCGGCCATGACTTTGGGTATTCTCCCCCACCAAGGCTCTCACAATCTTTCCGCCCTCTCTTCTGCTCAGTTCCCTGAGTTGTGGTGGGTATTAATGCTGTTTTATTGTTGAGATCTTAGGGGGCTCTGTACTGCTTTAGGTTGTGTCAAAAATCATTGGTGTTTGTCTCACTGGCTTATCCTATCTTGACTGATTGGCTGTGACTATGGGTCACTTGTTCATCCCATCATTCTCTGTGGGGTTCCATATGGATCCTCCACAGTATGTCTGAGGTGGCTCATCTCTTGCCAGATATCAGCTATCGGCCTGTGGTTCTTGGTAGGATTGGATGAGCCACAACTCTCTTGCTGCATTCTAAAAGATACAAACAGAATCTCCATCAGAGAGTGAGATCAGTATAGGAAGAGGAAATATTTCTGCAAATAATATTGCATTATTGTTAGTTGTATTTCGCCTCTTTTTTATCTTACTTCCTTGATAATAAAATGTTGTTTGACCAAGCTCTCATGGTTAAATCAAAGATCAAATAAGAATAACTGGAAAATAGTTCTTTTGATTACTATCATTATTATATCCTCTGATGCCATGAACTTCACCTTGGACATCTAACCAAGGGATATATATTTTGCATGAAAATATTCATTAAGACAGTTGTCAGCTAGGAATAGTGTTGTTACAGTATTTTCAGCAAACTATACCTGCAATTTTAGAGAATCGTTACTGTCTTAGGTACTGGGAGGGGCAGGTGATACTACAAGTTGTAAATATTAGAGCAAACCTTGGAGGACTTGTCAAATGCATTGATTAATTGCTGCTTTTGAAGTAGAAGTAAAAGCCTCACAAAACCATGAACAAACATCAGACATCCAAATAGTCTCCCATTTTGCCCAGCTCCACATGAGCCAAGGTACTCAGCTGTAAACTGGAAGTACTTGCTTGCCGTCTAAACTCATCAAAAAGCTTAGCCGACCAGCAAATGATAACAATAAACATCTAACCATGCATGAAACAAGAAATCTGAGTTCTCTCTGTGCATTGTGCTTCAGCTAGGAGAGATGCCAGTCAATGAGTTTACAAAAAAAAAAAAATAAATAAATAAATAAAAAATCCCAGGCTGCTGTAAAAAAAAATCCCAGGCAGCTGTAAAATGGCTGTTGGAACTTTGCTAAGGCTTAGTGCCCAGTGCCTGAAACAGGTAAGAAGCTGTGGCTTTGGGGGACTCTCAGAAATGAGGTGCCTTCAATATAAAGAAGAATTAACCTAGAATCTGTCTGTCTGTGTGGGAGACTTCCTGGGTGTGATCCTACTGAAATTACTCATACAACTTTAAGTCATCTGGGTGACTTTGCTTGCTACTTGGCATAGGCGTTCTGATGATCACCATTCTGCTGGCTGGTTTAGAGCTGGAAGGAGAGGACCTACAGGACTGGATCATTCAGTACTGAGGAGATGCTGCTCACCCAGGAGAGAAGGCGGACTGCCTCTGCTCAGTTCCTCCAGAGTCTTCGTTTTGTTCACAGTTCAATTATCGACTGTGAGGGAGAAACAAAATCATGTGTTTTAGCCCTTGATTGAAGAAAGGATAATGTTTTGTTAGAAGAGTCAACTGCCATGATTGAGTCTGAATGTGGCTGGCGGGGGGGGGGGCTGCCACTGAAAGGTTTTGATTTGGCTAATCACAGAGGTCTTTCTCAAATGCTAACTAAGGATTCCAAGCAGAACGAATTCATTCCTGATGAAGCCTTGAAGCCTGCAGCAGACAACGTGGAATAATTTGAATCACAGACCTGTGAAATTTGATCAGGATGAAATTAAATGTCTCCAGAAGTGGTTGGGCAAGTCAGTTTTAACCAAGGAACTGTGGGAAAGCATGGTAGCCAGTGAAGGCTCATTTTCATCTGCATTGCCCCTTGGGATTCCTGGGAGCAATTCTGAGATGCTCACCATGGACATCATGCTTGCCTGAAGTCATATCTGAAGATAGGCCATAACGCTCACATCCTCAATATACTCATATTATTTACAAAGCTGCCCGGTCCTTTCTAGGGTCTCTCTTTGTATTTAATTTTAATTAATATGTATTATAACAGATTATATACTATTGTATCCTCACCCCAACTCCCATTATGCTGGGGGCCCTCCTCAGTGGGGTTATGCTATTCACAGTGGGGTCATGAAGACCTGTCAGTCCTTGTGTGGTAGCTGAGAACCTTGACCTAGGGTGTTCCTACCCACTCTGTGGCTCTTAACAATCTTTCCTTCTCCTCTTCCACAATCTTCCACAAAGTTCCCTGAGCCTGTTGGCAGTCTGTTTTAGTGCTGAGTTCTTTGTTGCCTCTGGATTTTTGTTTTCATAGGTTTTTTAATTATTCTAAATGTCTGTCACCATCACCCTGGGGCTGGTTGTCAGGCTAGCAGTAAGAGCAGTATTCATGATGTCACTTCCTCTGCAATTTCTTCTGGGTCCTGACAGATGTGATAGAGGTGGAAAGTCTCATGGTGGGCAGTCAGCTATCTTCTTGCTTTATCAGTGGATCTGATTTCTCTGCCATCTGTAAAATGAAACGGATTCTCCAGCCAAAAGTGAGAGTAATTTGAGTTATAAGGGACATGCAAAGTTTAGGACATGTTTGATATGACAGCTCATTCTTTCCTGAACATGGGATTCTGACCTCTTTTCCAGTATCAAGTTATGAGTTCCCTCCCAATGAATGGACCTCCTATCCAATCAGAGAACAGTTGCTCACCTGTAATGGTTTACGTGCCACTATTGCACTACTGTGTACATTTTGCCTGCCTGTTTGATCCCATAGTCTTCAGCATCCCCTGCTTATTCCTGTTGTTGGTGACCATTGTCCTTCAGCAGCTCCAGTAGATCTCTCCAGCACTATGAGAGCTAGCTAGTTTAGGGGATCTTTGTATTAGATCTGTTTCTGGAGATGGAGTCTCGTGCCACCACAAGATGAAATATAATTTTTAAAAATTTCTCTTACATTTTGCATCTTATATAGATATGGCAGGCTACAAAATACACACAGGTAGAAAATTGAAGACTAGCATGCATTCATCAGCCCCATTCTTCAACTGAACTAATCTCAACAGAGAAGTTCTCAATAAATAGTATCCTGTGGACTACATAGAAGCTCCATTAGCTTGGCCCTCTGTGGACAAAACAGAGTTAACATAAAATATTCTTCAAGTTCTCTAACTATAGCTGTGAATTTTGCCCTTTAAAAGTGGTAATTTGTACCATGGAAGTGAAATAATTGATATTTGCAAAAACATTAGAACTTATAACTTAAACATTTTACCATAGTAAAATAGGAGATCTGAGAATACATTCTACTGTTATGTTCTACTACCTAGTTTCTTAGACGGAGGCATGCTCAGGGAAGTGTCTGTGACATAGGTCACATCTAGGTGAACTGCAGAAGACATGTGATGTAAACAGGAAAGTGAACATGGAAGTTGCTCAAAAAGAAAAAAAAAAGATATTTAAAGGAATAAGCAAATTGAAAATACCAAAAATATTACTGAGTAGCAGAGAAAAAAGTAATCAACAAAGATTTAAGAGGGCTGAATGCTAAAGAGCATCCAAGAAAATATACAATGTTGCAATGATGAGTTTTGCAACGAATTTTCTGAATGTTATCAATGATTGGTACAAAAGGAAATTTCATCCCTAGAGCTTGGAGTCAAGCAATGGATGCCTCCTCCTTACACTGAGTAGGATTTGCTTCATTTATGCTTTGAGATCGAGGTATCACTTGCCTGTGTTCCCCTGATACACATTGTGAAGGTATGGGTACAGTCTAAAGAGATGCAAAGCCTGAAAGCATGATATTTACCTACAAGTGTGTATGCAACAGACATTCAAATGTTTAAAACAGTCTAAAATCAAAAACACATCATTTGAAACAGTGCTCCTTCCTCTAAAGTATTGCAAACACTCCTAGAGTCAAATGAGCTCAACTTTTTTTCTAAATTAAGCAATAATCTATTCCAATAATAAACACTGATATGAAGAAGTTAGGGCAGTCAATGTGACATATTTTAGTTTGTACCATATAAGAAGAAACTGTGTCAAACAAATTAACCTCATTTCACATTTTCCTTGAATTCACAACTGTCTTCTGTTTTATCTTTAATTTCTGCACGTGCAATGGCCTAAGAATTGTAAGCTGAAATATTTTCTTACCACAAATTTTTGTCTTCTATACCATGTCTTTAAATATTTTATATGTCTGGTTGTATACAATTTGCACAACATATACCTACCAGGAGGATTACATATTTTAATATCTGATTGCTTATAAATAATATATACTTATTATATATAAGAATAGCATCTGTGGTATTCTAATATTCTGAACTAAGGCATGATTATGTTTAACAAATAACACTTTATTTATAATTGCATAGGTTTTGCACATATATTTCACAAACCAGGCTTTGTAAAATGTGAGGCTGTACAGGAAATGCTCAAAGAAGATATGTGTATTGTCAGTACACATAATTCCATAACACAAGCAAGAAGAATGTGGTCTCTTACTGATTCTACTGTTAGAATTAATTAAAGGTAGAAAAGTGATCATAATAAGTTTAAAAACAATCACTCAGCAATGAGTTATAGTGTGAGTGCTTGTATCATGCCTAAATATCATATATTGGAACTCTAACCTGTGATGTGATATTAGGAGGTGAGAGGTTTGGGGGGGGAGACAAGATGATGCTCTTATAAGTTCATTTAATTCTCCTACAAAAATTACTCAGGGCCTTATGGAATAGAGTGGAGTCTTGACTATGTAAGGCTATAGGGGGAACATAGCCATTTGTAAAACAAAAAGGATGGCCCTTTCCACACATTGAATCTGCTGGCTGGTGCTTTGACCTCAGCTATTCCAGCCGCTAGAATGGTAAGAATGTTTGAGGTTTGGTCATCCAGTCAACAATATTCTGTTACTTTATCCTGAAGTAAGATATTATAATTAAGAAATCATTGTTTTTCTTCATGAAAATTTCCTTAAACAACAAACAGTGGAAAAATATTGAGAAAATGAAAATCTTTTAAGTAATCAGAAAGCATTTCAAATGCTATGTTCAATAAAGTGTCCATTTATTCTCTGATTTCATAGAAAATTATGATAATTCATTTGATATCTCCCTGGCCTTGTAATAGATATATAATAATGGGGCTGCTTCAGAAAATAGCATCTATACCTAATATTATGCACATTTAATAAATAAACTTTCACATATTATGAGAAGCATCACAAGCCAAAATTTTGGGGGTTTTGTTATTTCATGTTCAACACAGAATTAAAAAATATTTCTTATTAGAAAAAAGTGTATTTCTGCTGCAACAGCCAGAACACATATGAGAAATATCTAGGTACACTACAGATTCTGGTCAACTAACTGGATCACTGTGATGCCTTGTAGCTTGATAAAAATGTCCATTTTTTTCCAGTATATATAAACTTTTTTATTGCTTTTCTCCAAAGAACTGTACCAATCATACAAGTCTTCTTTCAAGATCACCATACATGATTTCAAGTTATACCTCAGAGAATAATAATGAAACAGCATGTGGAGCTGGAGAGATGGTTCAGCAGTTATAGGTACTTGATTGCAAAGCCTGCTGGCCCAGGTTCTATTCCCCAATACCCAAATAAGGATAGATGTACAAAGAGGTACATGTATCTGGTGTTGAATTATAGTGGCAGGAGGCCCTAGCACACTTTCTCTCTCTCTCTCTCATTCTCTTTCTCTCTCTCTCTATCTTTTGTCTCTCTTTCATTCTCCCTCCCTTCCTATCTCTTTCCATCCTTGCAAATAAATAAACAAAATTATTTTTAAAACAGCAAGGTAGAGAACGATCAACTGAGTCAAGAGGCAGCCTACAGAAGGGAGAAAGTCTTTGCCAGCATACAGTTGACAGGAATTATCTGTAAAATATATGATAAAATATCAAAACACTAAACATTAAGAAGTTAATAACCCAACCAAATAGTGGACTGTGCAACTGAACAGAGTTCTCAGAACTAGAAATATAAATAATTAACAAATATTACTAAAAACTTTCAAAATCCTTATCCATCATGAAAATTCAAATGAAAACTATTTTAAGATTTTATCTCATTCTAGTCAAAATGTCTATTGTCAAGACAGTGAAATGCAGACATTGGCATAGAGGTTAGGAAAAGAGAACCCTTACTCATGTTATTGTGAGTGTAAATGACAAAGCCACTATTAAGTCAGTGTGAACATTCTTTGAAGAGCTAAAAATAAACTACTGTATGACCCAGCTATGCCAATTCTGAGCTTTTCCCCTAGGAACCTTGCAGGATACAGGGATACTTGCACATCCATATTCATTGCTACTCTATTCATAATAATTATGAAATTTAATCAGGTTAGATGTCTATCAATTCATGAGTGGACATGTGTGGTCATATGAACATAGAAATTTTATTCAGTTAAAAGAAAAAATAAATTACAAAAATTTGCAGGAAAATAGATGGAAACTGAAAACATATTGAGTGAGGTAAATCAGGCACAAAAAGACAAGTGCATCAGGATAGGATAGCTTAGGCCTTTAATCCCAGCACTCAGGGAGGTCCAGGTAGGATGATTGATGTAAATTCTAGGCCAGTCTGAGAAGATGGAGCCTTGAAAAACCAAGACAAATGCCTCACATAAATCTATAACTTCATATGTATATATGCACCTCCATTCAATTATATATACATAATATAACATATACTGTACAGCAATAATGGGATAATACAAAAGAATTGATGGAACTACTCTACACAGATGGATGCTACCGCTCCTAGTAGACACAGACTATCAAGTAATAATATAACTGCCAGGAAGGGGATCCTGAGATACAGTGAGTTGTTCATGGAAGCCTTCAAAATCATACAGGCTATTATTTTTGCTCTTGCATGCCAACCAGGACTGAAAGGTAAGACACTATTGCTGAAGATACCAAATATGATGGCTTTCAGACATAAAGAAATCAAGCTGGAGCTCAAGTAAAACTTCCTTCCTGCTTGTTAGCTTTTGCAGTGGAAGTTGCTGTGTAGGCTGCAGGCAGAAAAAAAATCATTTGCATAACCAACCAGAGGTGAACCTTTCATTCCACAATATTGACCCCCCCCAGACCAAGCAAGATGTGCCCTTGAGTGTAATAATGGCATGAAAACTATTGGGACGGCCACCAGCTCCAGGACTGGATTTGTACCCCACTACACAGGAGAGAAAAATGCCTGGTACTGAAAAGTAGGTCAAAAGCCCATGGCTTGGGAGAATGGAGGCTTTAGGGAAGAACCTACTATTGCTGTACTGCTACAAGGACATGTTGTTTTTATTTTTATATCCACAGTTTAGAGGTAGGTTAGGTCTGTTTTTAAACCCAACCAGAAGGTGAGAAGTGCTCTATTGTTTTTGCAGGAATCTGAATGACAGAGTTCATCTCCATCTCTTAGGTTGCTCACATGCCCCTTTTGTGGTGATCTCTGAGACCTGGATAATGACATATTTGTCTTATGGTTGAGCACTCATCACTCACTTAATTTCAGTGCTTGATCAGTGATGATTCTCTAGGTTGACCAACTCCTACTGCAAAAACAAACAAAAAAACAGCATTTCTCACTTTAAGATTGAGTTTAAGAATATAACTTAACCTCTAGCCTGTGGATATGAACATAAAAACAGGAGGTAGTTTGATAACATGTCTTTGTAGCAATACAGCAATAGTAGGTTCTTTCCTAAAGTGCCATTTTAACCTGTTGTAGAAAGGGGAGGGTCTTGGGAGGCCACATCAGTCCCTAATGGGCTCATGACAGTCAAAGGTTGCAGGGAGAGTCATTATTTCTGATGCAGAGCCAATTGTAAGAGATGAAAAGAATAAGAAGAAATATGGCAAGACCAAGAGGGAAAAGAGAGTGTAAGGTATGATACATAGGATCAAAATATAACATCAAAACCAAAAGTCATATATAAAGTAAAAGCAAAAATTATTTATAAAGTATTCAGAGGTGAAGCTAATTTTGTATATCCTTTTATACATCACACAACATTCCTAGTTGATGGTATGTTTAACAGTGCACATCATAGAAATTCATACACTGAGTTTAAAAGCAATCCCACAAATAGATGTCAGTATTTGTAGGATCATAGGCATAGCTTTCTTGTGAATAATAAAAGGTAAGTTCAATGACTAGAATGTTTTATCAAAACTACTCTTGTTATATCCAGGAAAGACATTGAAATATAATATTTCTTGCTGAGCATTTTTATTCATATATAGCTTGGAGAGAACAGATAGGTCATTCTAAGTTTAAGATAAAAGAAATTGTAACAGTAAGTCCAAAGTACTTGGTACATCTCAGATTGTGTAACTATGAATCTGAAAAGTTCATCCTACCTTCAATGGCCAAATCATCCATTTTTCACAAGCTTTCATTGTATACATAAAACACAACAGCAGTCAGTGCTTTCAGAACAGTGAGTATTTCTATTTTGTCCATGTGTATTTCCAGGACAGCCTGTTTAGAGTGGTTTATCTTAACTAGTGTAACTCTACCCTTTGTAGACCTTTAGTATCTAAATTGGTTTGTATGGTTGGTGACCCATTTTCATTGAGTCACCAGTAAGTTCTGTCCTGGCTAGATTCTGTCTTTGTTTGTCTTTCAAAATGTATTCTGTTGTTGAGAGGCAAGGGTGGCTCAGAAGAAGCCATTGTTGGTTGAAGGTGAGTGTTAGGAAGGAGGTACAAGGTAAGTCTACTGGGTCACACCACATAAACAGGATCCTACAGACATGGCCATGCTAGTCAAACAGATAGATTGTTAAATTACTATGGATAAAAGGAATCATCAAACTTATAGGCAGTCTGCATCCTGCTACATGCAAAGGCAAGACTAGAAATTGAGGGACCCTTCAGGAACCAGGCATCAGGAAAGTCCTCCAAGGACGGGCTCCTCTGGGGCTCATTTGAGCCAGAGTTCTTCCATGTCATCTGCTCGTTTCATGGATGCTCGACTTCCTGAAACCCATCCAGCCTCTGAGTGACTCCCAGTTGAGGCCTACTACCCCTTATGGTCCTTGTCCTACATGATATGAAGACTGGGCATGAGCACATCTAACTTAGCTGGTGTAACCGTAACAGTCACGTTTGTATTATTTGAGCTCTGGCTTCACTTTTCCTTAAAGCTGCCTCATAGTCTTTAAAAATGAGATAACTAGGTACACATCATAAGGACTTCATATAGTACTATATGCAAATGTAACTACATATGGGATGGAATCATTTTTCACTTACTGAATGCAGTTAAATCCTTTGGTTAAGAAATTAGGGATGATTTGAAAGTATGGTGTGGCATGATTTTCACACCAAAAGGAATGTTTTTCTGTGCATTGCCTGACTTTATCCAGTCCAAAAATTCCCTAGAGGTGTATAATGTATTACTGGAGGGCACAGAACATATTTCAAAAACAATATTATGTAGAATGACTTGAGTGATGAGCAGGAGTATGTGAAATCACAGGGTTGGAGCAGAAGCATAGAAGGATGAGATCATTATGTATAGATATCTTGGCTTTGTCTAAGAACTAAATGGGATAAGTTCTGAGGACGAGGACACTCTGAGAAGAACAAGATTCTGTAGTCCATAAAATGGAAGGTTTACAAGGCAATTTCAGGAGTCATGAACTTTTCCCAGAGTCCATAGTGAAAACTTCAAAGGGCAAATGTAATCAACCTTATTTTTAAATCTGCTTGTCTGCGACAGAGGAGTACTTAGCTTAAAAAGATGGGCACACAGATATTCCTGTAGTTTCTGAAGTGGAAGTCAAAACCAGGGTTGTCTAATCCATGTCTATGGTTGTGATGGTTAGGTTTTGTTGTCAATTTGGATCTTTTTAATTATCTTGGGTGGGTCTCTGAGGATGTTTACAGGAAGGCAGCCTCTTAGCAAGGGGCAGGATGTAAAGAAGCCTAAAGAAGCTAGAAGTAAACATCCTTTCCTGTGTGGGCAGTGCAGGAAGGAAATCCCAGAGACTCAGGAAGACATTTAGGTCTGGGAAAGGGTTGTAAGACCCCACCCTAAGGCTATATAAAGGGGAAGAAATTCTCTCCTTGCCCCCTCCTGCCTGTTCCCTGTTCTGTGTGTGTGTGGTGTAGGTGATGTGTTTCTCTCTCTGTTTGGATCTGTGAAAGAAGGCCAGCCTCTTTCATTATTACAGAACTTCCCCTTAATCTGTAGTTTCAAAAAATACTTTCATCCCCCAAATTGTGCCTCATTTGAAGATTCATCCCAGCGGCATGTGCCTGACTATGACAATAGTCTTCAGACATTCCCAGGATAGGTAGGAGGAATTTTCCACATTTGTTGATGAAAACATCATGTCACAATGTCAAAAGTTTGAACACCCCTGGTTAGAGTATCGGGAAGTATTTTGGTGCCAAAATGATTGAAGAGAAAGTCCATTCAAATGGTATTTAGCACTATAATGAATGATATTTGATATCTGACACAGAATAAAGAAAATAAATAATGCATAATGATGATCTGAGTAATTGGGTGTATAATAATAACACTTGGTGAGCCAGGAAATACTAAACAAAGGAAAGAATTCCTATTAGGGCCCTCTAGGGAACATAACTGAATGAATGAATATACACTATAAAGGGGATTTACTGAATTGGCTTCTAATATAAAAGACTCAGAAGTCTAACAAAACTTCCATTAGGCTAGAGAATCAAAGAACCTGTTCAGTCCATGAGGCTGGAAGCATTGGCAGTCCCAAACTGTCATGGAAGCCTTCAGAATTCTTGGAAAGCCACTGGTCTTCAGACCACATTGGGAGGTTGACTATGCTGGGTTTTGATGTCCATGAAGGATAAAGCAACAAGACACAGGCACATAGCAATAGATAGCATCCACAGCTGGGTAAAAGGTCCTACGTTTTCTTTATTTTTCTTTCTAAGTATGGTCCTTTGAGAGATAGACTGCTCATTATGGGGGATGGTGTTCCTCCCTCCATCATTGGCCCAGTACGCACATAAAAGCAGATGCATATAGTGGTACATATATGTGAAGTTCTTTTGCAGAGCTGGTATGCCCATGTTCTCTGTCCTGCACAAATTAAAAAAGAAAAAGAGGAAGAAGAAATCTGCAAGTCTATATTTGCAATTAGTCCATGGTCTGACTGAATCTTGAAGTGAGATACCAGATTTTGGAATGAAAAGTTAGCTTTGAAGTTAGTGTAAAGAGCACACTGTCTTACCCATAGAAATGGAAGAGGTCACCCACAGAGGATGTCCATCATGAGAAGAGATGAGAGACAGAAGTTTGCCTATATTTAGTGCCTTGCATTACTCTGTAGGTATGTGGTAGTTGCCAAGTGGAAAAAGTACAATTTAATAAATGGTGAATAAATACCTTTAACCTTTAAGGTCTTCTGAGAGCAAAGATAGACTGTTGAATATTAAAATTTATAAAATTTGATGTGGCCTAGTCTTGCTATACACTATCTGTTAGTGCCCTGATTATTTGCCAGGGCTAAGCAAAGGTCACTTTCACTCTTTCCCTGTGGCCTGTGTTAAAATATCTAAGTGTCCCATTCAGAAATAATACCCTATTAAAAATAATATGTGTATGATTGACACAGTGAAAGCTGATTGGATAGTTGTCTGAGGAAAACATTTGCAATTTGGATATGTTATGGTGATAGAATAAAAGGTATAAAGAAAAAAATCAAAACTCATGAAAAAATAGAGGAAAATTAAGTTATAAGTGGTAGACGTAACAAGATAAGTAACTCCTTTACACCTGACACTATTAGTCAATGCACTTGAAGCTGTCTTTTAGTGTTTTGATATTATAATTCATTTTGAGTCAACAATGCTTCATTGCACAATAATTTTAAGCACATCAGATATGTATTACATATTTTTAAATGCTAGTAACAAATTAATTTTTAACCTCTGTCATCAGGTTTTATGTTATCCCAGGAAACATGTGGCCTATTTGTTATTCCATCTGGGTCAGTAACACCCTTCTCACGTAATTGTAACATTTCTGGCCCTCCTATGTAACAGAAGACCTACCTCAAGAAACAATCCTCCCCCAGCAAGGCTGAGGGGTGTGCTCTGACACACATCACCTCTTGCAGCTGAAATCAACAGTTGGAGATCTCTCAGTCTCCAGGGTGCTCTGAAGTATGACTTTGAAATGGTAGGTGACAGTCTGCTGCTCGTTGTATTGTCACACAGTACAGACTTTGATCATGTTGTCACCTCACATGAGGAGGCTCAGATGGAGAGGACATTTACTTTTGCCATGTTCTCAGAAATGAACAAAGAAGCTCTCGCCAGGAGAGTCAAATCTTGAATTCTCTAACCCGATTGAACAATATTTCACCTGGCTGGCTGCAAAGCTACTTTATGCTACACACTTTCCAATTGATTTTAGACTTGCTAAATGCATTTTCAGATTAGGACAAGCCATAGGAAAAATGCAGTGGGTGAAAAGAAATCTTTTTCACACAGTACCTTATTAATGTGTTATAAAAAAACCCAGGCTCAAAATAGATTAACGTAGATTTATCTTTTTAATGAAAATCACTGGGAGGTTTAAAGTCAAATATTCTTCTCTTTTTCTCATGGCTCCACTGCAGAGCTGACCTTCCATCCCAGAGGGAACTTTCATGACTTTGTGGACTCACTTGCTCCACAAGAGACACTGAAAAGCCAGCATGCTTCTTTTAAGACTCGTTGTGTGAGTTTGTGCATGTCAGCTTCTGCAGAAAGCAAAGGACAGCAAAGTTCAGGGGCATTGTGTGAAAGAGAAAGGAGTAAGTTCTCAGGACATTGTTAGGAAACTGTCCTGGAATGCTCACAGGACCATGTGCAGTTTCAGTTAAGTGAAAGCTCCAGGATAGGGAGGTATGTGTCAGAGTCCTGTCTGAACACTGCACAGAGCATCAGACTGTACCTTAATCCTTGGTGGAGAGCCAATAAAAAACCTTTTCTGTTGCCATAGCAGCCTCATAACACCTGAACTGGACTAGCAGAAACCTGTGACAGAGATGACGAATTTCCCCAGCTGATTCTCATCTTGGTTTTTCTCCCCACATAAACCAGTAGGGAAGTGATAATTGTATGTTTCTTTTTTTATTTTTGGTTCTTTGCTGCATTCTTTTCAACATTTATTATGGTGGAGTTAGTGTTACTAAGAATGAATGTGGAAATAAAGAATGGACAAAAGAATGACATTTAAGAAAAGTTTATCAGTTAGAATTTTATAAAATGGAAAAATTAACTCTGAGAAAGTATAATAATAAGAATTTAATATCAAAATATTATGCATAAGTGGACTCAATATAACGACAAATTATCTCAATCTTAATTAGAAATAGGTAGGAGTATTTTAGTGGTATTCCCTAAAACTGCAGAGCTTCTAGAACTAAGAACATTTAATCGTAGCAAAGCAGATTACTACATGAAGGATACAATTGTGAAGGATACAACTGAAGTCAGTCATGTTGACCTCTCTACTCTCTAAACTTGTGTTTGCCCTTAATGTCACTGGTAGTAAATAATACAATTGTATCTGAATATAAAAATTTTATTTTTGTGATTACTAAAAAAGTCTTCTTACTATAAGTGAATTGCAAATGAAAAGGCAAGCCTGAAGAATTGCTTTAGGTATTTTGCATCCATATCTCACTGAAACTGTATGTTGTGTAGCATACCTGCTATAAAGATATACTTATCAGGAACTTGCCCATTGTAGAAAAATCTCCTCACTGTCCCCACTTCATGATGTAGTGTATCAGTATTTCACAGCAAGGCTTAGCACCTCAAAAATACTGTTAATTCTGTGTTGCTTCAGGATCCATTTAACAATACCAATTATTCCAATCTGTGACCATGTTGTGTTAGATAGATGCTCCTCACAGGTTTGACATGATCTTGTCAGAAGAGCTTGGCAATGATATATGACTGGGTCTCTCTCTTGGGCTTTAGGTAGGGACCCTCCCCTCTCTGAGAGCTGCCCCCAACTTCCATAACTTCATGTCCTACTTAGAAGGGAAAATCTAAGATAGACTTTGGGTGTCCCAAAGTCCCCAACAGCAGTTGGAGAGTCCTCAAGAGAGGGGGGGGATTATGTGGGAGTTTAGGAGAGAGACCCCACACAATGTTGCCAAGCTCCTCATTAACCCCTCCCCAGTCGGACTTTGCCTTGCCTCATACAGGATAAAAAGGGGCATTCTTGTTTTTTTATCTTAAAAATGTATGTACTTCTTTCTGGTGCTTTTTCCCCCCTTCTATTCCACACCCAAATACCCTAACAGCAGTTAGGGCTATTTCTTCAGAGGGGGGATTGTGAGACCTTCAGGCAAGCTTGATAGACCCCCTCCCCTTGAGTAGCAGGTGTCTCTAGCCAGAGCTCAAACCTAGATGCTAAGTCAGCTGTTTCTCTGACTTACCCGGTGGAAGTTTTAAAAACTTCCCTAAAGCAAAGCCCAGTCTCTTCTTCCACATGGCATCCTATAAGGAGGACTTTCATTTTCCAGGTAAGGCCCCTCACCCCAACATTTAGGCTGGGGTGAGTGGAGAGGACTCAAGATCTCCCCACATGAACCTTTTTTTTTCTCATGAGGGAAGCCCTCTACTATCTTTCTCTTTCCTGCCTGTTTAGTTAAACAGCATAGATTTTGGCTAAAACCTCTCCCATGTGGTCTCCCCACCCTGGTGGCTAGAGAACTCTGTAACTCCCCACGTTTCCTTAAATAAAGTCTCCCACTATACCTTAAATTCTAGTTGTCTATGATTTTAATTCTTTAACTATGTAGACAAGAATTCGGGTATTCTTTAAATTTTGAAGTGCATTGGAATTTTTCCTGGGCATTATCTAAATTCTAATTCCCAGCTCAGCCCACTACATTATGGTGCATGTTTCCAGGAATAAAATATTCCAGAAGATCTTTTTATAACTTTTTATTATGATTTTCATAACATTCTGGGAACAAAAAGGAAAAAAAAACAGGTTTTCCCATTTCCCCCCAAACATCCAGCCCCCTGTGGCTGGAGACAACTGACAGCTAAGAGCACTCAAGCCAGTTAGAGGTCTTCCTACCCCCAGGGGGTACCAAAAGCCTTTGTCTGGAGAGAAAAGTGCTGCTGGATAGTTTGGTTTTTGCCTTTTATTTTTTGCCCAAAAAGATACAGAAAAGCTATTTTCTCTTTCCACTGCCTACCTCTAAATTCCCCCTCCCCCCTGCAAAAAAAAAAAAAAACCCTCTAGGGCGCCAATGCTGATCTCTCCAGCTCCCCAAACACCAGTGACTGTGATTGGCTACGGCCACATGGCCACCTTCCCCATGTTGAGCCAAGCACTCAGGTCTCAGCCAGCTGGTGACTGTGGCTGCTAATCACAAGGGACAAAAAGTCCTTCCAGTCCTGCCTTGCTAAGCCTCATGACACCTTGGTTTTTACAGAGCTGAGGCAGGGGGATGACAGTTATGTTTACTGTGTTAATAAAAAGATTCCACCTTCTGCATTTCTGGTTGTAAAACTGTTCTGTTACGTCTACTAACTATGCTACAGACTTAATGTTTTTTCAGCCTACCTGGATAAATTTAGACAATTCTACCTATATTTGTCAGATATATTCAAGGGTTTTAAAGGTAACAAAAATCATTTTTAGATATGGTAAATGCATTGATTATAATTTATCTCAGGGAACATATTTATTTAATATCTTTATTATGAATAAGTATATACATTTTATGAGCAAATCTTGTGAAGGTCCCCCATATACCTTCTCTCTGTCCCCTACCCACTGGGGTCCTTCCTCGTTGTGCATTCTAGAACTCTGAAATACAAGTCTTGTGTTGGTATCCCCAATTCCCTCCTCCCTTCCCCTATTCTACTGAGTACCCTCCTGGGATTTCCAGAATGCTCCATGGGATGGAGGGCTATGAGTTGTGTAAGCAGCAGACAGTTTTTTTTTGGGGGGAGGGGAAGGGCAGTACCTCTGGATATTGTTCCCACCATGACTCTTAAGATCTTTCCATCTTTCTTCCACAAAATTTCCTTAGCGATGGTGGGAGGGTGAGTCTTAAATCTGCTTTAGTTTTGTTTTGTGTTGAGGTCTTAAGCATCCCTGGATTTCTATTTTGGACTATTTTTAGTATCTTCAGAGTCTTTCTCCATTATCCTTGCATAGGTTGTCAGGCTTGCTGTGTAAGCAGCACTCTTGCTCAGCTCACCACCTCCTCTGTGGTTTCACCTGGGCCCTAGATGCTGTGTTAGGAGTGCTTCATCTCCTGTCAGGGAGTCAGCTATCATTTTACGTCTTGTGGGTATAATTGGGTTTTTCATGGTTCTCATTTTCTTCTGAAAAACACAAACAGATTCTCCAATGAAAAGTGAGATCAGCATAGGTTGAATGGGAAAATCATTATTAATTTGTTGAAAGTAAACTGGGAGTAACCTCTCTTTAGGCCCATGGTTAGTGTGGGCTTCTCAGATTCCAGAATCTTGGTCTCCATAGGAATTTGCTTTGGATCCCAGTTCCAACTAAGGATTCCTTGCCACTGAGCAGATCTCTTAGTCAATCAGAGAGGCATTAATTACCTGCATAGGTTAAGTGCCACTATTGTACAGGTGAGTAATTCTTAGTGTGCTGGTCTTTGTCATATATTAGTTTCCCCTGATTTCTCCCAATATTGGTTGCTGTTGTATAATACTATCCTCTGCTTTCTCCCAACATCATGGGGCAATTTCCCCTGGTAGCTCATATAGCATATTCCAGCACTATGTGGACTAACCAACTGGCTTCCTTCCAGGTTCCTTGGGGTCTCTGAGTGTTGCGTGACAGCAGCCTATGATGTCTTAAACAATAGGATATTATCTTTTACCTGGGGCAGGTAATCAAGTGCTTTGACAAAAGCTTTCCTTATTTTGGGAACCTCAGGTCTCTCAGATCAATAGCTTAATGTGGGATGCAACTGATTTCTGGCACTGAGAGTTAAAATCCAGAGCCAATTGTATTAGAGCTAGGCTTCAACCCACCCCTTTAAAGCCCCTCTAACCATACCATACCCCTATATTCCCCTAAGGGTTATATCATTTAGCCTACTTTCAAGTGTAAGGATTCTATGGTATCAATTCATTTTAGATTTTGTTTTGTGTATTTCTCTCCTTGCTTTCCCATTCCCTTCGCCACCCCTTCCATCCCTGACTCTATTTGTCAGATTTTTGTACTATTGAAGATTAACCTGGTTAGGAACCAGAGGTGAGGGAGAACATGTGGCATTTGTCTCTCTTTTGTCTCGTTTTTCTGTTCTTGTGTGAGTTCGCTGAGTATGATTTGTTTCTAGTTGATCTACTGCAGATTTCCTTATGTCATTTTTTCCCTTACTGCTACATAGAATTATATAGTGTATATGCACCACAAGTTTGATATCAAGTTGTCCTGGTTGGAATCTAGAAGGAAGCAAGTTCCCAGACAGTTTGCCCATATAGTGCTGGAAAGTGTTACATGAGCTGCTGGAGGAAAATGGCCAATAATGTTGTGAGCTAGCAGGGGGCCCTGCTATCCTAAAGTATTCACTTTTAAATACATTGTAAAATATGTGCTTTTCTGTGTTGGCTGAGTGTCATATCCAATGCCAAATTATTCAGTAAATCAGTTTTTAAAAATAACTAAATATTTGAGTTTTAAAATGGGTATATTTATCATAAAGGCATACTTTTTTTTCCCAATTATTTAACTAAATAGTAGTGTTTTCAGTGTTGGTGATATGTAGGAGAAATTATGTTCTTTAATGGTTATCTAAAAAGTTTATAATTTTGGCTAGAGCTAAATTCATTTCTTATCTCAAGATGCAAACACTTTCTCCATGGATAATCTGGAAATATTTACAGATAATTACTGTTATTGAGGTTGATTGGGCATTTTATTATTACAGTTTGGATCATAGCATTTGGTAATGTTAAAACAACCTAATGCATAAAAGAAAAAAGAAATAGTCAATCAATTTGTCTTGGTTGGGAAGAATCTATTGATTACTACTGATGGTTAACATTTTTCCATTATTATTCTTTTACTACTCATTAAGTTCTAAACCCATTAAACAAAAAATAGTTTCAAACTTTGTGCACTTTTATCATTAGTTACTGTCATTTGCTAGAAATTAAACATCTTCAATTTTAAGCCCTCTATGATTTTAGGTAAATTTTATATCTTTCCAGTTGCATTTTCCATACCATCAACGTTAAACAGAATTCCAACTTCATATGTCCAATTACTAGAATATTATGTGGACATTAGTTTTGAGAAACTTCTCTACTGACTTCCAAACCAAGTGTCCAACCAGAGGTAAATAGATGAGGAGAATGTGGAATGTGGACATAAATAATTTTTTTATTAACCACAAAGAAGAAGATATACTCTCTACAGGAAAATGGATATAACTGTGGGTAATTACATTTGAATGGATTAAGCCAATCTCTTAAAGACAAATACCATCTGTGATCTCTTTTTTTGTAGTTCCTAGATTATATATAGTTACATAAAATAATGTATTCATACATCACATGAAAAGAAGTAAAATGGTATAGGGGACAAAGGAGAAAGTTAGGGATAGGGGCAAGAATAGAAAGAACAAGAGTAGATTGTGGGGATACATACACACAAATGAGTAAATGAAAGTTTAAAAAATAATTCATCTGACTGAATTTATCAAGGATATATTAAGGGTCTACATGTTCTGTCAAGCACTCTAGTCATAAACTGATGAAATAAAGATTATATCTCTAAGATAGTCATAGCATTTGAATAAGATAATCAATAAGTCGTTAAAAAGCTTGGACAGTATGGTGATAGGGGAATGAGCAGCAATGCCACAACTAAGACACAGTTGGTAAGTGCATGCAAGTCAAGGGTGTCAGGAAGCATGTTCTAACTGACAAGAAACCTGAGGCTAAATATAATATCGTGATTTGAGTTAGGTGTCCCCCATAAATTCATGTTTTTTGAGAACTTGGTTCCCAGCTGATGACAATTTGGGAGGTGGAGCCTCGTTGGAGGAGGTGTGTTATTAGTGACAGGCATGGGTTTATGATAGCCAGCTCTCCTTTTCTAAAGTTCAGCTCAGTCAAAGATGACTCCATTGTAGTAGGAAGGCCATGCTATTCTCCTCCTGCCCTTCTTAAGCTGCTTTGTCTCTCTTTTCTCTATAGAAGCAGGTCATGAAACCACCATTAAAGAGATATCTTCCTTACACCCAGAATCAAGGAACATTTTAGATCTGAAAATATAAGGACAAATAAAATAATCTCAACAAAAAGTCAAGACTAACTTCCCTCTGGGATTATCACTATTAGTATATACCATCTTTTTTCCTAAACAGGCTTACCCATGATTCACCATTCTTCATCTAACCTGAGTTTTAAACTAGAATTATCTGTGTCTTTGAATTTTCATTTCTAAAATCTCCTGTGACATATATAGGCAAAATAAATCTTTATGTTTCTTTCTTGTTAATATGTGTTTTGTTGTAGTGGGGAGGTTCTAAGCTATGACCATACCTGTGCTATGAGTAAAGAAAAGTAATCTTTCTTATCAAACAGCCCATAAATTTTAAACATATAGAAATACAATAAGAGGGCACAACACATTTCAGAATGGTTGATAAGCAAAGAAAACTACTTTTAGATCTATAATAACTGCTCTCATTTAATACAGTCAGGGTCCTTGTCACCATGCATTTTCTCCTTGAGATATTCTGTTTCCTTTAGAGAAAACAGATTTAAATGCTTGCAGTGAAGGAAAATGTTTACCTGGAGAATCAAACCTGTAATTAGTAGATTTTTTTTTTGACCTGAAAAGAGCAGGTGTGCATACATGGTACATCTTGACCCATGCAGAGAAATGGCTTTACCTCTGAAAATCTTGGGACAGGGTACCATTAAATGATTCTTTTTTATTTACATATTTCATCAGAAATATATTTTAAAGTGCACAATCATGCAACTGATTATCTGATAAGTGAAACATATCTAACAGTTTAACATGGATTAATATCAGAAATATCAGTAGTTCAGAAAATAACAGAAATTCAGTATTTTGGGAGACATTCACCCATGTGTCATCATTTTTTTTCCAACAAGGGGACTGATTAGATATAACTTGCCCTCTTGTTTGAGAGCTTTTCCTTTTTTTCTAGCTGAGTTACTCCACTATGTGAGTGATTTCAATCCGGGGACTGGTCCTTGCATTTGCTGCCTTCTCAGTTCAGATGAACAAATGTGAGCTTTGTGAAAGTGCCTCTATCTTCTTTATTAGTTTTTGTTTTGGTCATCATGTTTCTACATTGGAGCCACAATTGTCTAGGGTATAAGACATAATGTTATATAAGCCACAACAGAGCCCTTCCTCTCATTAAGACGATAAACTACTCCCATTACTGGGAAAGTCGTCAATAGCAAGGCTCCCAATTTAGTACCAATGCAAGTTCAATAATTTGGAGGCATGTGGAAATGAGATGAGGTGAAATCATAACGGACCCATTCAGCTCTTGTGGAGTAAGCAATCTAACTTCATCAAAATGGGTATAATTTTGGGTATAAATTTTATTTCCTAGGCATGATAAATTTGCCCACTCTGCCATGCAGGTGCTAATTTTTTTTAAGTCTTTAGTATGGAACTTGAACAGCATTTCATCAGACCAATGAACAATTTTGTAGCAAGCCTTGAGAGGTGATGGGTACATTATTTCAATTGAATATACTTTTCTCACTATGTATTTTATGACCACAAAGTACTACCCTTATGTAAAAGAAATGAATTTTTAACTGCTCAGCAAAATGACAGATCATAGTCAAGACATTATGTGCATTTGAAAAGATGTGCTTTACAGTGTTAATGGGCTAATAGCCAATAAATGATGTTGAGTTTCCAATAGCTATTACCAGTTCAATAGCCAAAGAATCAAAGTGACACTGATCATTTTCCCATTACTTATGCTAATCAATTTCAGGAACTTCTATTCCTTATCTTCCCAATACAAAATCTATTAGATTACAAGTCCTAGTTTTGAATGGAAGGATGCTCCTCCAAAGTAAGTTATCCCACTGAACTTTAAGCTAATATTGCTACCTCATTAAGTTGGACTTCTGGTAAGAGTGAATCAATAGCCATGAAGAGGAGTTCTCATGTTAGAAGGGGCAGTTGGTACTGACCATCAAATGATGTGGAGTTTGTGCATACATTGCAGAGAAGAGAGGGAGAATATGGAGGACTCAGAAGAATTAGTGTCTCTTGGTGAATTGGGGTCCAGAAACAAATCGGAGTAGAAAATGTCAGCAATCAGTATGCAGAATATATGCACCAGCTAAATGTCTAACTCTTTGAGTTGAATGCTTGTGTCATTTTTTATTTAAGAAACCCACGCTAGTTAAAGGGAGAGGTCTCTAAAATGAACAAGGAAACAATGAACCTGAGATGGTGGACAGATAGTGAGCTTCTAAAGTAACAATTATAAGTCTTTTTTTTT
>PVHP010013145.1:0-41463 GCA_004024765.1 Zapus hudsonius | reverse complement strand
GAGAGGATGCTCATAACAGGCCTCTGGCCACTGTAAATGAAGTCCAGATGCTTGTGCCATTGTGCCACTGATTATCTGGATTTATGAAGACAATGAGGAATTGATCCTTGGCCATTAACCTTTGTAGGTAAGTGCCTTAAACACCTAGCAGGATCTTCTGCCCATCTACCTAATTTTTGATTTTTCATAATTTTTTTTTTGAGTTCTTTGTAGGTCCAAATATTAGACCATTTCTGGAGGTATAAAAGCATTTTTTTTTTCCAATCTGTGGGTTATCTATTGACTCTGTTAATTTTTGGCATGTCTGTGGAGTAACTTTTAATATTCATGAGGCCCCAGTGGTTGAGAATTGATCTAAATTCCTGGGATACTCATGTCTCATTAAGGAAAACATATATTGAGGTGTTTAATCATTTGAAATTGACTTTTGTGAAGGGTGAGAGAAGTGGGTCTAATTACACTCTTCTACACATGGATATCCAATTTCTACAACACGATTTATTCAAGATTCTGTCTTATCTAGTGTGCATTTTTGGCCATTTTTTCAAAGATGAAGTAGTTATAGTTGGATTCCATTGATCTTTGTATTGCTTTCTGTGCCAGTACCATACTGTTTTGCTTACTATTGCTTTGCAATATACCTTGAAATCAGCTATTATGATAGCCCAGATGCATTTTTTTTGCTGAGGATATTTTTTTTTTTTTTGCTATCCAAAACCTTCTTCTGTTCTTCCATATGTATTTTGATACTTATTTTTTCTGTCTCTAAGTTGCTGGATTTTTTATTGGAACTTCTTTGAATTTGTATAATGCTTTTGGTAGGATGACCATTTTTATAATATTGATTCTTTCAATCTATGAACTTGGGAGGTCTTTCTATCTTTTGTATCTTTATCAACTTCTTTCTTTTTAAATTAATATCTTTATTGTAAGTATATACATTGTGTCAACAACTCTTATGAAGTTGTCTCCATTTCCTTCCTCTCTGTCCCCTACCAACAGGGGTCCTCCCTGGGTGTGCATACTGGATCTGTCCATAGGTTAGAGGGTTATGAACTGCACCCAAGGTAGCCAGTTTTTCTTTTCTTTTTCTTTCCCCTTTGTGTGCTGTTGCTGAGGGAGGACATGTCTCTTGATATTCTCCCCCACCGTGGTTCTTAAATTCTTTCTGTCCCCTCTTCCTCTCATTTCCTTGAGTCATGGTTTTTATCTTTTTCTTTGTACAGGTTTTTCACCTCCATGGTTAGTGATATTCCAAGTATTTAATTCATTTGTGACTATTTAAAATGGGATAGTGTCACTTGAAGGGCTACTGTTTTTTTGTGTACTGGTAGGGTTTGTAACCTGCCACTTCACTGAAAGAATTTATCACCTTTAGAATTTTTTGTTGGAGCCTTTTGAGTCACTCACATATAGAAACATGTCATCTGAAAATAAGGCTAGTTTTAGTTCTTTCTTGCCACTTTGGATCCTTTTTATTTGTTTAGAGAGAACATTCTAAGAATAGAAAAAGAAACATAAAATTTCCAAGATATATACAAAAATAAATTGCAAATATTCAAAAAGTTATAACTTTGGTTTATCTTTTCTATGTACAAAAATCATTTGCTTTTCTAATAAAAAATAAGTAAGTTATTATGTAATGTAAATGTGAAGTAGAATTATTAATAAACATTATTTTAAATATACATTACCTATGCCTGAGCTCAATTGGCATAATTTAAGAAGATCTGTCCTAAGTGTGCTACCTTAAAAATCTTCTCCAGAACATTTTATAGTACTGATTTTCTTCTTTCTTGCCCTTCCTGCTGTAAATGTTCTTGGTGAAAAGTGAGTGCTGAAGATATAGGATTCCTACTTCTCCATCACTCTTACATGTACATTTTTTATAAATAATTTGTGCCTCCATTTTAGGTGTCTCTTGTAAGCCTTGAGTCAGAAAGCTTGCATGAAAAGTTCTTCCTTGTTTGGTGAGGTGAGTTTGTTCTGAGAGGAAGAGAATGAAAGTGGAGGTCACACACAAAGGATGACAAGGCAATATATCAGCGACTGACAGGACCACACAGTGTGAGTCTGACTGAGTCATATTATTGAGGGTTTTTTTAACTTTTTATTGACAGCTTCCATAATAGAACCTAAACCATAATTCCGTTGACACCCCCACTTTCCCTCTCAAATCCACCTTCCTTCCTATTCCTTCCCCCTCTCAATTAGTCACTATTTTGTTTCAATGTCATCATCTTTTCCCTTTGTTATGAAGCTCTTCTCTATGTATTGTTAGGCACTGTGAAGTCATGAATATCAAGGCCTTATTGGATTGTTAACACTTCTTGCCTTAGACTCATTTTTTTCTGCCACAACTTTTCGATGGACCCTGAGCCGTGGAAGACAGGAGAGAGGTCTGTGCTGAACAGTCCACTGTCACTTCTCAGCACTGGTGCCTTTTCAGTCATCCAGTGGTCACTGCCATCGAAAAGAGAAGTTTCTCTGGCCAAAAGTGCTGGTAGCATATAGCCCTAAAACGGTGCTTATAAGGCAGTTTGGAGGGCTTATTATATGCATTTAGTCAGACAACAGCAGGCATTACTCTACAAGGCCTCAATATGTTCTTCTGCACCAGGCAAGTATTCCCTCCCATGGAGCTGGCCTGTGGTCCAACTTGAGAGCAGTTGGTTTCCCCTTTAAAACATGAGCTACTATTGCAACAGTTGGCACATATTGTCTTGTCTTACCAATGTTAAGAATTTCAAGGCCTACTGCACTGCTGTTTATCAGCATTGGTGACTTCATTCTCACATAGGGGTGCATGCAGAAGCAGCTTTGTCCAGCTTTCTGTCATCTGGTGAACAGGAAGGAGGCTCCAGCTTGATTTCTCAGTGACCTGCTCAGCAAGCATATGTGGTCTTCAGCAATAGGGCATTATTATCTCATTCTGGTGGGCCACCAAGGGCCTTGGCCATGGCCTGTAATGTTTTGTGGGCCTCGGGAACCTCCGTGGCTAACAACTCATTGGAAGGTATCCATCCCTGACTGAAATTTTTCCTGTAATAACCTATGGCTTTTGGGTGTGCCATTATTCAAAGAAATAGTTTTCCATATGGCTTATCCTAAACCTCTTGAATTTTGATTAGCCATTCTCCCACTCCTACCCTTCTTTTACTCAATCCCTTTTCTTTCCCCCACTTTGGGCATTGTACCCCCAGGGTTTTGTTCATCTACATACATATATACAGGACCCTCCCCCTTAGGTCTCCTCCCTACCTTATTGCCCCTTTCTAGCTTACTGGCTTCTGCTACTGACTTTTACTCCAACTCACATACAAATCTAAACATTTGTAGCTAGGATCCTGCTTTATAATCTAGTCTACAAATCTGTGTCTTTTGATTGAGGCATTGAGGCCATTGATGTTAAGAGCTATTGTTGGAATGTGTGTATTTATTCTTGCCATTTCTGGCTTCTGTAGTTCTCGCTGATTTTCCTGTACTCATTTGCATTATCTATCATTTGAATATGGTTTATTTTTCTTGATTTCTCTTGTGGTTGCTCTTCTTTCCTTTTAATCTGAAGTATCCCTTCAAGTATGTTCTGAAGAGCTGGCTTTGTAGCCACCTATTCTTTCACATAAGTTTTTGTTGTGAAGAGTCCTTGTTTCTCTTTCAATTGTGATGGATAGCTTTGCCATGTATAATAATCTTGGTTGACAGGAGTTGTCTTTCAGAACTTGCAATACATTACTCCAGGGTCAAATATTCTACTAGAATGGGTGGGGCAAAATACAGTCCTAATATGCAACTATTAATGGGCAATATATACATATAAACAAAACCAGAAGAGTATTTATGCAATAATAGAAATTAAACTGGTAATCTAACAAGGCCAAAGTACCTTATCCTGAATCCTGTCACCTGGAAGACTGAGATTCTTGATCTATAATGGTTTCCAGGTTGGCCTGGGATCAAGTTAGACCATGCCTTCAAGAAAAAAGAAAATTACAAGAATGCCCTATAAATAGAGAGATATCAAAAGTAAGAACTGCACTCTTAAAACAAAGCTTATTTAAAAATGGCAAAGCTGACCAAAAGTACATCAATAAACTTTTAACATACAGCCTACCCTGACATGGAAAATGCAGTTAGCATCTTCAGTGCAGTCCTACATACCTGGCTTTTGGGTAGGTGTTATCCCAGAATAAGACTGTCCTGTTACCTGTTTGGATGTCATTGTCTCACCTATGCTGGATCCTTCTTTGATGTGCTGTGGGCTCGGTTAGGCTGGTTGGGTCCATGGATTTCTGTTCAGATTGGCTGTGCTGGATGTTGTGATGCTGTGGGGTGGCTCTGGTCCTTGGGGGTCCCCAGTTCTCCAGAGGTTTCTTATGCTGGTGTTTGGGTGAGGGGAGCGTTCCTGAAGCTGGTGAGGATCTGCTGGGCTGCTCCTTGGTATCTTCACCTGTAGGTTTGCTGACTGTGGGAGGCCAATGTGAGTGATGAACCTTTCATCATGGTTCTGCTTGTGCTAGCTCAGGGCTCCGGCTGGGCTCAGTGATAGTTCTTCTGACCTGACCACCAAAGACAAAATACTTAAAAAAAAATAAACCAAATCAATTTTTTAACAAAAGAGGGAATAAGAGGCAGAAGGAGGAGGAGAGGGAATGAGAGAGAGGCCATAGGGTGAGATTTTTTTTTAGCACTATGAAATCTAGGTCATCGGACCATGTAAAAATAAACACAACTTAATATTTTAGATGGATTGATAAATGAAAATGACTATGTGCTTACCACACTAAGGAAAATACTACAAGCCAAAGAATAATTCAATTACAAGACTCAAGTGAATTTGTTGGATTATATCAAAATTCCATAGAATTAAGCATGGTGTCAGTCTAAATGTCTCATGCGCTTCATATACCCATGTGACTCATGCAATTAATTGCTCACTAAAGTAATTAAAGTAAAAGCCAATGTGAAGCTAGCAATAAAAATTATCCTTTTTGTGCTCCCATGTTTTTAGGCTGGTAACCCTACAGAGCAGTCCTAAGGGTAAGGATAAAAGCCCACAGACACAGACAATGTTAGGAAGCTCAGTTCTCATTTGCTTCTTGTATGGCCTCTGGTTTGAAGCTCACTTGCCATCTTCAGTGTTGCTGTTCTGGTAGTAATGAAGCCACCATTCACCCATCTGCTCTTACTTTACATGTTTTAGGACACAGTGCTTTTGACAACTAAGTTTCTCTCATGTCTTCCAGCTGGATCTTTAAACAGAAATAGTGTTCATTAGCAATGAGGTCTATTGGATGGAACACTCATTTCTTTCATCTGACATTTACACAAAATGGCATGTCAATAGTGGAGTCAGAACAACTATTGAAACCTGTTCTAATGTCCAGATCATGATACAGGCTAGTGGCTTCAGACCATCAGGCATTATTAGTACCTGGAACTGTTCAGTATCTGTTATGGTTAGGTTTTTTTGTCAACTTGGATCTTTTTAATGATCTTCGGTGGGTCTTTAAGGATTTTTTCAGGAAGGCAGGCTCCCAGCAAGGGGCAATATGTAAAGAAGCTCAAAGAAGCTAGAAGTAAACATACTTTCCTGTGTGAGCAATGCAGGAAGGAAATTCCAGAGACTCAGGAAGCCATTAAGTCTGGGGAAGGATTTTAAGACCCTCCCCTAGGGCTATAGAAAGGGGAAGAAATTCTCTTCTTGGCTTTCCTACCTGTTTGCTCTTCCCTGGTCTGTGTGTGTGGTGTAGGTAATAGGTTTTTCTCTCTGCTTGGACCTCTGAAAGAGGGCCAGCCTCTTTCGCTGTTTTGGAACTACCCTCAATCTATAGTTTCAATAAATACTTTCCTACCCCAAATTGTGCCTGGTTTGGAGATTCATCCCAGCAGTGTGTGGCTGAGTATAACAGTATCATATCTTCTTTCATTTTGTGTTTGGTTCCTGCCAACTTTTATTTGATCCTTTAGGCTTCTTATACTTGCATAAACCTTCAGCCTGCTAGCTCATTGTGAGTTTCTTCTTGATGACTCTACTGTAACAGACATAATGATGCTATGTCTTGGAAGTTACATAACTATAATAATAAATTCAGCATTTCTAAATTTCATCTTTTCTTCTACAATGACATATTTCACATAATGGAAAATAGTAGGCCTCATTATTCTACATGGCATGCACAGATTCTCAATCTAATAAAATTATAAATAAAAAATAACTATTAAAATTAATGTAAAATCAGGAAATTAGAATTCTAAGTTGTATAACATAGTTATCTAAAATTTTATAATCCAATATCCAGGTTACATTACAGCATTAGACCCACCTTGGCATTTTTTAATACACAATTTTAACAAGCTCATTTAACTGCATACAGTACAATGTGCTGCTGTTTCAAAGTATTTTATTTTGGTAAGTTTGTATTTCTTAAACATTCAGTGGCCAGTAACAAGAATAAAAATTCACTGTGAAATTTAGGACAATGGGAACTTACTGACTATATACTCAAATATATTAAGTGAAATAAGAAATTCTAAGGAATAATGTGTAGAATAATATATATGGAGAGAAATTTATATTATATCCTTAAATCTTGTACAAATATTGAAAATGATCAATTTTCCTATGAGAGTGTGTCACAAATAAAATGTATTTCAATGTGTAAATATTAAGTCCCTAGGAATATAAAGTTGATATAAAAAAGCAGACCTACATGACAACTAGTACAATTTCATTTGCATAAGAAAATACACTAAATTATTAAATTCTGAAATCATTAATAGCTTTGTTTTTTTCCATCCTGGGGATGGATACATCTCAGGACCTTGTGCATGTTAAGCATGTACTCTACCATTGACTAACAGGTCAATCCCATCATAATATTAAATGAAGCCTTCATTAACATTAATATGTTTGGTTAAGACAGTAAATTACATAGCTGCACTATAAGTGAAATTTTCACTATAATATTATCAATAATTATAATGTTCAACACCTGGCATAATTCTAATAATATAGTGGTGTCCTATTTGGGGTGGGGGTCCAGCCCTGAAGTTTGAAGATTAGCTTCTGGAATTTTCCTCTCTGGAAGTAGACATATTGCTTCTAGCAGAAAAGCCTGAGAAGTGAACAAGCTAAAACCCTTGTATACCCACTCAAGAGTGGGCTAGCTGCATCTAGCTGCAGCCTGAGGAAACAAGAAACTGAAGAGAAGTTTAGTTGAAGTCATTAGTAAACCTGCTGCAGCTGCTGTCACTGCTTTCCTAATGTTATAGCAGCTGTGGCTTCCTCTGCAATGGTCCTCAATTTTTTACTGAACAGAACAAAAACAGCAATATTTGAACAAGTAGTATGTTGTATAAGCAAAGGGTAAGGGATTTTTGACTTTGGATAATCTTCTAGCATTTGTTAAAGGAGGGGATTTAGGTATAAGTCCTCTGGACTCTGCTGACCCAGAACATTTCACAAGGCCAATCACATCAAGCACACATGTTTTCTACAGATCTCTGGCCCATAGTTACTGGCCTCCTTGTCTTCCTCACTATGATCAGCACTTCTTGTTGATGTGTGCTTGCTCTGAATTGATAGTCCAGACAGGACACAGTGGAAATGGGGGGAGAAGCATAGCTTAAGCTCAGTCAGCATATCTAAATGCTGCTTGTCCATATTGTTCATGGTTTTCAGGTCAATGGTACACCAAGGCAGAGGAAACTTAGTCACATTGTTTTAAACAGGTATATTACATTTACATGGTTGTCAGATTAACTTTATGCCAAGTTACAAGTAAGGAATTTAGCTGTTCAAAGCAATTATATAAGAAAAGTTATTTGTAAGTTCCATTTGTTATTTGTTATTTGTAAGAAATATTGCCACAATCCTTGTGCATAGCTCCCATAATTAATTCTACAATTTGTTCTTATAGTTTAGCCACACATGTATGGTAACACATACATAATTACTTGTGTTCATTATGAGCACTATAATTTCTTCAGAATTATCTAAATCAATCCAGAGCACAAATAGCTTTTTTAAAAAATACAATGTGATTAGATAGGTACATTCATGGCACCTGGAAGTTTCTAGAAATAGTGCTTAAAAGACAGGTGACTGGCAGGATTTGAACATTATTTATCCCATTTTGTGTAGTTTATTGAGAAATCTACACTCCATTTGGGAATAGGACATGGAAGACAAATCCTGTGGACAGCAAATTTCAGGACAGTAAAACTGAACACTCTAGAACATGTCAGCAGCTGGTGAGGGTACTTTCTTCAGAAGGTGCTTGTGCAGAAGGGTAACTTTGCAAGTTATAAAACCATCTCATATATGGTATTTTAATTACAGAGCTATAATGTTTAATGACAGTAGACATCAAAAATAACACAAGATTCAATATACAATATGTTATATGCATTTTTTTTCCTCACTGAACATTTTTAAGTATAATGTTTTATGCAGGCATTTTCTACATTACTAGAATTTGAACTTCAGTAGCTCATCACCAGCTACATGATTTTCCATATAAAAAGAGTATTCAAAGAATTGAAAGGGCTTAATTTAAAGACCTTTGATAAATTTAGATGCAAGGCTACTTTCCCTAAATATTCTGTGGGCTACAATGATCACTAATACAGAGATTTCAAATCGCACAATCTGTAGAGTTATACCTGGCAAGTATGTGTTATTTTTGTTCTTTTATTTCTTTCTTTTGAGAATTTGACAGGACTAATCATGTTGATTGATATGTGGTAAAAGAGGCTGCTGTGAAAACTGCCTCAGAGCAATATGTGACTGATGAAAATGGTGCAATTTATGATTTTTAAATAAAGATGGAATAAAGTCAGTATTAGGAGATGCATGGATTTCAGGGAAAATTAGAACATGACTTCTATTTGCACTGATATCAGTTAATAGTTAAGCTCAATTGCAAATGCCATGAGCATTTACTGTCAAAAGAGAAAATAAGACTTAAAAGGGCCAAGAAAAGTTTTCTTACTTTCCTCTACTTCATTATTCCTTCATAAATCAAACTGGGAAAATTATGAAAGTGGTTATTGGTGGTTTCAAAGTAAATTATACCTTTTCTCTCTTTTGACATATATACTTCTACTCCCCCCTTAACTTCATTGGGGAAATATTATAACAAGAACATATGACAATAATAAGGTACATTTCCAAATCCATAACTTTTTATGGTTTTAGAAATTAATTAATTCTGTCTATCATGAGTGAAAATTGTCTATAATGGAAAATAGTTTGGAGAAAGAGAGAGCTATTCATTTTGGTTTCAACCATACCTAGCATTGTGCCAGAAACAAAAAGAGTAGAACCGCAATTCACAAGTTAGTTCACTGTATGCATAAAATGTGTGTGAGATCTTAGTATATGTCAAATGGGTCACCTCATGAATGTGCCTTTAGCCCTACTCAGCAGTATCCCTGGAAAAGAGAAACAGAAGACCTTTTCTTTGTTTTGTAGTTCTACATGTATTGTACAGGCTAGTTTGTTATGTGAACATCTTATGCATGGAGGAATAAGTGTACAAATGATTTCTGTGCTAAATATTTAACCACAGAAAGCTTTACAAAAGGAAAAATCCCTCACCTATAAAGCTGACTTAACTATTGTTGAAATGCAATTTCAGAGGTGATCAAACATTGAAGGTCAATATTACCTAGTGCAACATTTTTGAGTTTTGCATGGCATTGTTATGTGTTCTGGGTGAGGTCTATGGTGAAATACAAACTTGCAATAGTGTATTCAACACACTAGCAGACATAAACTAAAACAAAGTTTCATGCTCTGAATAATTGGGGAAATTATAACTAAGTTATATACCTGCTCAAGTTAGTAAAATAAAAGGAAAAACCATACCATAATTTTTGAGAAAGTGATTATATCCACTATCTTTCCCAGATTTCAGAAATTCTTCTAGAGTAATTGATAACATTTGATCTTTTTTTAAAATCTCACATTGCAGAAACAAACTTATTTCCATAGACTATTAGTGGGAAAACAAATATCCAGCACAATTTTAGACTTAAATTGCAAAAGAAAAATTAAAATACCCTAGAAATATAAGAAGTCAATTAAACACGTGTGTCCAAGTTAGAGAACAATCTTATGAATTCTTGAAACATCCAAACAACTACACCTGTGCTTCCTGAAATTTAAAGGAATGGACATGTTTCTTACAATCTGATCAGTTACATTTTAAGTAAATGGAAGCTATTTTCCTCCAAATAAATGTATTTGGTAAAGTTAACAGTTATCCTGAAACATATATGATTTATCCCTATGCCTATGCCCAATAACAAAACATAGATAGAGAGAAATAATAGTGGTAGTTGTCCAGAGTAATGATTTTAAAAAGTGCTTACTGTGGAGGATGTTAAATTTGCTCATGCATGGTCTAAGATGAGCTTGCAATTATTATAATTGCTGGCAAACCCCAAGATCTCAACATCTGATGAAACTATATTCATTAGATCTGACCGCTTTGTCAGCTATTTGAAGTTGTAGAGGAGAGATGTGTTAAGGTTCATTACCAATAAAAAATTATGCAGAAAGAAAGAAATGGAAGAATTATAGTAAATATTCATATGAATGAACATTAAAAGTCCACTAAGAAGTGCTTCCCAAAATAAGTAAATATTTTTTGGCTAAAATATGTAAATGGTAACTGAAAATACATTAATACTGAAGAATATTTAAGTTGGAATAGAAATGTACTGTTTTGCTTTAGTTTGTGTATATAATGTGTGATTTCTATCAGTCTATCCATTCTGTGAGAGACATTAAGATAAAACTGCATATGAAAGACATTTGCATGATACAGAAATTTATGGTAAATCTTTTCTAGATGTGCAAACAGCTAAGCCTGTGTAAAACAAAAGCAATAATGTCATGAAAACCTTGAATTAGAGTCAGATAAACTTCTTAAAGCACAAAAATCATATTAAACATACAGTTTTGTCATTCATGATTCAGTTTATTTACTGATTTATTAGAGAATTTATTGATTTTGTTTTTCTTTATGCAGGATCTTACTATATATCTGTGGTTGGCTTTGAACTCACAATGCACCTAGTTTGGCCATGGACTCTCAGTATCCCTGTCTCTGTTTCCAAACTATTGGTATTCCAGAAATGCACTACTATAGTTAGATTCATGATAAATGTTACATTTCTTTTTAAATGCTAATTGATAAACTACAAATTCCAATATATAAATTTTCACTATCATAATTTATAGTGATCATATGAATTATATTATAAAATTATGTTTAACTATATATGTGTTTATCTAAATATTTCTTTTTGAATTTATTTATTGTTAATAATTAGATACATTGTATGAGTTAGTCTTCTGGTGGGCCCCACCCGCATTTTCCCTCCTCCCTATCCTCAGCCCCTTGGGAGCCATCTTCAGTGGGATTACTGGACCATGTCATGGGATATGGGGTGATGATTGTACAAAAATAAACCAGTTTTTTTTCATTTTTTGTTGTTGTTGAAGGGGGCAATGACGTGGAAATTCTCCCCACCATGGTTCTTACAATCTTTCCAACTCCTCTTCTGCTAAATTCCCTGAGTTATGGTTGGTGAGTTCTAAGTCTACTTTATTGTTGAGTTCTTGACTCTGGATTTCTGCTTTGGATTGTGTTCGGTATCCTTGGTGTCTGTCACCATTACCCTTTTATGGGTTATCTGACTTGCTGTGGTGGTAGTTCTTTTACTCATATCTCCACTTCCTCATAGGTTTCCTTTAGAAACTATTTGAAAAGTTGGGGGGTGGTACATTATTAATTTGGTGAGATTCTGATGGGTGTAGCCTCTCTGTAGATCTCTGGTTAGTGGGAGTTTCCCCTTGGAACCTGGGTTCTTTGTCTCCATAAGAGTTTGCCATTGATCCCAGTTCCAGTTAAGGGTTCATTGCCAATGAGCAGAACTCTTAGCCAATCAGCAAGCCTTTGATTATCCACCTAGGTTTAGTGCCATTATTACACAAATGAGCACTTCTTGGCTTGCTGATCTCTGTAGTATAGCAGTATCTTTAGCATTCTTGTAACGTTGGTCAGTGTTGTGTATCAGTGACCTCTACTTTCTCTGAATATCATTGGCCAGTTTCCCCTGGCAGCTCATGTAACATTAGCTGGAGGCTCCTTCCAACACTTTGTTTTTCTTTAGACAGGGTCTTATTATGTATCTGTGGTTGGTTTTGATCTTATGATACTTCCACTTTGGCCACGAACTCAAAGTATCTGTGCCTCTACTTCCAAACTACTGGTATTCCAGAAATGCACTATTGTAGTTAGCTTCATGGAAAACTTTATATTTCCTTTTAAATATTTGCTTAACAAAAATTCATATATATATATATATATATATATATATATATATAAATTACCTTTGTATAACTTATGATTATATGAGCTTTATTATAAAATTATATTATATACTATATAAAACTATTTATATTTATAATGTGTTAATTTACATATTTTTAAAAGATACTTATAACAAAAATAATTCTATAGGAGCTAGAATTATCAAAGACTTAAAACTGTATGTTTATAATTCTTTTGGTGTCATTGCTTTTAAAAATATGTTCACAGTTTTTTTTTTTAATATATATTTATTGTCCATAATGTGATACATTACTTAGTGGGCAAACCATGCGTTGTTATCCCGAATTCCCAATTCCCCCCCTCCCCATCCCTGATCAGTTGTATATCCTCCAGTTTTAATCACCACATAGCTTTTTCATATTCTTTAATATGTAATTGCTTTACCACCATAAAATTCTTATTGTTAAATGAATCTTAGGGTGAAAACATCAACTAAATTAGTTTTTTCTCTTCCACAAAATGTTACAGCTTAAATGAAGGCTTTGTTTCAGTTGTATATGCGAGTAAATAAATTAATCATGTAGTATGACATAAAAAGAGAGAAGACAGTAGGCTCCCAGTGGTAATTGAATGAAAATGAACTACAGAGTTTTTTACTCAACCTAAGTGCAATATGATGATGATTTTCATTTGAACATATGAGAAATATCAGGAGTGAGCCGCAGCATCACAGTCATTCCACATCAACATCCCCATTTCCCAAACAGAAATCCTTTGGCAATCGGAATGGGAGGATGCAATTTTAGAGTTCCAAAACACTTAGTCATGCGAAATCACCTCTGCTGTTCTATGGGCTGCATGACAAAGGCAACTGTTAAATTATTTAACACCTACATAAATTTGTGATTTTCTTTATGTATACATTTCTCTCTTGCAAACACCTGCTGCTACTATGCATTAATGACACCTATGACAATAGCCCAAAGTGAGAAGGAAAGAATATATATTCTCCATAAATTTTCTAATCTACTTTCTCCCATACTTTGGTGTTGGTAATAGTGTGTGTAACATTGGGGAAGATAGAGTATGTTTAATTTTTCATTGTTCAGAGCATATAGGGTGCAATCATTTAAAGTTAGTAACATTTTCTTTTTTACTAGACAGCTTGCCCAGAGATGACAATGAAAGGAAAACTACTTTTTATGTCTGTCATGCATAAATTTTCTTGATGAGAAATATCTATCTATCATCTATCTATCTATCTATCTATCTATCTATCTATCTATCTATCTATCTATCTATCTATCTATCATCTATCGATCTATATATCTATTTGAATTTTCTACAATTTCTAAATCTATGTGGAAAGTTAACTTCCTTAACACTGATTTTTATTTCAAGTAATTAATTAAGGCTAGTAAAATCATATGTACCATTGTTATTTTTTTCACCTACTTTAGAGAATTAATTAGGGAAGTTACCCTTTATGTTCATTATTCCAAATGAAGTAAGT
Source organism: Zapus hudsonius (assembly GCA_004024765.1). Lineage (NCBI taxonomy): Eukaryota > Metazoa > Chordata > Mammalia > Rodentia > Dipodidae > Zapus > Zapus hudsonius. The sequence goes on along the minus strand of PVHP010013145.1, from coordinate 27,600 downwards.
GGGAAATGAAGAGAAGTAACCCACAGAGCAAAATTTTCTGTGCATATACTTTATGGAGAAAAGATAAATTAAACTTAATCTGGTATATCAATAATTTCACTTTCTACCAATGAGACAAAATTCAATGACAAGGAACCTATTAATTGTCATCAGAGGTATGCTTTTACTGTAGGCAAATTAACTTGCTATGCTTCCAATCCCATTGCCTATCAAAGTTCTATTTGAAAGCTATTGACTTTTGACTCTCTTTGAGTGGAAAAACTAAGTGAGGTTTCTTTCTGGGGCTTATGATATAGGGACATTCTGAGAATGAACACCGGCCCCAAATAAGAATTTTGCTACAGCTCATTTCTAGTACTTGTTAATGGAGTTATCTCAAAAGAGAAGTTCAAAGTTCACAGATTTAGCTCCATCTCTGTAGTTTTCAACCATTAAAAATGTTCTAGATTTAAGGAATTTACCATCAATAACACATCTAGTATAGTGCACATACCACATACTCCCATATATCATTCTTAATTCTTTTTTATTTAGGCCTGATTATTTTTACGAAACATTTTACAAGTTGTTAATCTAATTACTTACAGTGGCTTTTGCAACCAAAAAACCACAAATCAGGATTCATATATCATATTATACCCTTAAATATGTTGATGGTTATTTAATATTTATTTAGTTTCAATTAACTCGTGATGCATTCTATGAATCTTAAATGATTCTTCTTTCAACCCATTATATTGAATTACTGAAACCAACCTCAAGCAGAAACTTGGTTCAAAGTGTCTTATATCTTTAAATTCAGCAATCATTGTATTTGAGTATAATATATTTTATACATGTTTGTTTAAAAATAAGTATTGTTTTCCTTATTTTATACTTACTACAGCTTAGGGCATTTAAATGGTTTGTCACTTTTGTATGTGCACATGTGTATGTGTCTGTGTGTTTATGTGTGTGTGTTTATGTGTGTGTGTGTATGTGTGTGTTCATATGTGGAGGCCAACAGACATCCATGTGTTTCATTTCTCAGAACTATCATCCACCTGATAGACACCAGGACAGAAAAAGAGTCTGTCTCTTATTGGCCTGGAGTTCATGATTAAAGTAAAATGGATAGCCAGTGAGCATCAGGGATTCTCCTATCTCCTATCTCTACCTCCCCAGTGTCCTTCTACATCTGGCATAGTTTATGAGTACTAGGGATCAAACTCAGGTCCTCTTGCATATGATGGGAGCACTTTACTGACTATACTATACTGACTATACTATACTGACTTTACTGACTGATCTATCTTCATAGACACCCCTTGAAAAATACGTAAAACAGTAATTTAGTCTCATACCTTTTTGTCCTTTTTCTAAAATATTTTTATTTGACTATTTGTGAGAGAGAATGGGTACTACATGGCCCACTGCTGTTGTAAATGAATTTTAGACACAGGTACTATGTTGTACATCTGACTTTGTGTGGGATCTCGAAATTGAACCCAAGTCAACAGGCTTTACAAACAAGAGTCTTTAGCTGCTAAGCATCTTGTCAGCCATTCTCTTTTTCAAGCAACATATCTATAGATATATAGGTACATAACATTGAAGGAAAATGTCCTATAGATCCTTTTAGTGAGTACTTTATATGATTCTGATCACAGAGTGTCGTAGTCAGCCACATGCCTCTGGGATGAGTCTTCAAACTAGGCACACTTTGGGGAAGGAAACATTTATTGAAACTACATATTGAGTGAAGGTTCCATCACAGCAAAAGAGGCTGGCCCTCTTTCACAGGTCCAAGCAGAGAGAGAAACCCATTACCAACAGCATACATACAGAACAGCAAACAGGCAGGAGGGCCAAGGAGAGGATTTCTTCCCCTTTATATAGCCTTAGGATGGGTCTTGAAGACCTATCTCAGACTTAATGGCTTCCTGAGTCTCTGGAATTTTCTTTCTGCACTGTCCACAGAGGAAAGGATGTGTTTACTTCTAGCTCATTTGTGCTTCCTTACATTTTGCCCCTTGCTGAGAGGCTTCCTTCCTGTAAACATCCTCAGAGACCCACCCAAGATTACTTGAAAGGTCAAGTTGATATCAAAACTTCATCATCACACAGAGTTAATTACCTACAATGGAAAACTTTGAACATAAATTTGTCTTCATTCAGCATGCCAAAATTATGATTCATGTGAAGAAACAGTACTTATATGTAGGTGGGGAGATTTTCCTCTTCCAGCATGCCCTCCCACCCCAACAATGTAACCACTAGGAGTTCTTTTTTTAAAATATATTTATTAGAGAAAACCATTAAAAGCCAGGATGTCACTCCAAATTATGCATTAGATATTCTCCCCCACCATGAATTTTACAATATTTCTGCCGCCTCTTCCATAAATTACCCTTTGTCATGGTGGTTGAGTTTTAACTTTGCATAACTCTTGAGTTCTTAAGAGTCTCTGGATTTGTGCTTCAGACTATTTTGGGCCTCCTTTTTGTCTATCTCCATTATCCTTCCATAGGATATCTGACTTCCTGTAGAGGTAGCTCTAAAAGGTTTTTTTAGGGCTCTAAATGTTGACTTAGGGCATGTTTGTCTCCTGCTTGGATGTCCCCCATCACCTCAAGTCCTTTTGGTGGCATTCTGTTGTCCATGGATCTCAGGTCTTTGCTTTCTGAAAAATACAAACAGACTCTCCAATGAAGAGTGAGATCATTAATGGTTAAATGAGACAAATGTGAAATTGGCGAGGTTTTAAAGGGTGTAGCCTTTCTGTAGACGTATGGCTTGTGGGGACTTCCCATTGGAGATCCCGTACTTCATCTCCAGACAAAGTTACCTTGGCTTTCCATACCAGTCAAGGGTTCCCTGCCACTGAGTGGATCTCATAGCCGATTATCCAGCTGTTGATTACCTCCCTAGGTTGAATAGATGGGCTCTTCTTGTCTTACTTGTCTGTGCCTTATACTAGTGTGTTCTGCATTCTCAGTCCATCAGTTGGTGGGGCATAAGGAGGTCCCCTGCTTTCTATTTATCATTGGAGAGATTCCTTCTGGCATTAAACAGGCTATCTTCTGGGAGATGTTTTCATTTTTGGATTCAGCAGGATCTCTCAATGTCGGGTGACAACATTCTGTGGAAACTTCAGCAATAGAGTCTTATCTTTTGTCTAAGGTGGGTGTACAGGAGCTTTGGCAAAAGCTTGTCTTGTTTTGGGGACCATGTTGGTCACATTGATCAACAGCTCATGTGGACAGTGATTAAATACTGGGACAGGGAGCCAAGGGACAACATCATTTTTCCTAGAGTTGGGTTTCCATTCACCCTCTTCAGGGCCCTTGTTACCAAACAGTGCCCCAAGCTACCTTAAGAACTTATTATATAGGAGAAAGGATCCCATGGTGTCAGTTTATTGTGGGCTTATATCAGTACGTATCACCGCATCTTTCCCATCCTCTCCAACCCCTCAATACATTCCATCATTTTGTCTCCTGAATCTCTTGTCAGGTTTGCTCACTGTTCAAGATTAACCTGATTAAGAACCACCTACCAACACTAAACCTAGAGCAGATAAACCTACTAAATAAACCTATCACATCCATCAAAATAGAAAATGTAATTGAAAACCTTCCCTGAAAGGAAAAAGTCCAGATTCTGATAGATTTTCAGCCAGATTTTACCAGACCTTCATAACAGAACTGAAACCACTTTTCTAAAGTTTTTCAGAGTAATCGGAGAACAGGGATGCTTCCAAACTCCTTCTATGATACTTACATCACACTAATACCAAAACCGGTGAAAGAAAATCCAGAAAGGAAAACTGTAGACCTAGATCCCTGAGGAACTTAGATGCAAAAATTGATTTCAGAACCTTGTAGCTTGTACATGGCCCCACTGCTTTCACACCTGATTCTTATCTAACTGCCCTCCAAATCCTGCATACATTTCCTCCTCAACCTGCTTTTTCCATTGACTGACAATCCAAAATGAATATTTTAAATGTGATTATGTGTACTTCTACTAGTAAGCTTCAGAAATAACTTTTCTAATGTTAGTTTTTATTTATAATAAAAATTCTTGAAACATTTAAAGTGTTTATTTCTTTGGTTTCAATTTCTCCTTTTTTTTCTCAATTATAATCAGAACTGACTTTTGCCAAAACTACAAAAATACATCAGTATTAGTTATTCTATAGGTAACACTGAAGATATTTAACTTCTTTGAAATTATTGGTATATATTCTCTCCTGTCTTCATCTACTCAGAGGTAACATAATACTATTTTCTGCTGGGCTTTGTTCTTAGATAATATTCACTGTCAATATGCTTCTTATTTTCTCCCCCTATAAATGGACATATTTTTATATCCCTCACTGGTTTGCCTTTCCCTTCCCCAATGTAGTCTTTTATTATTATTATTATTATTATTATTATTATTATAATAATATTTATTTTCCATGAGACATACTGTATGAGCAAATAATGTGTTGGTATCCCTAATTCCCCAATTTCCCTCCTCCCTGTCCCAAATCAGCTGGATATCCTCCTCCTTGAGCAAACTGACTCAGTCCTTGGGGTAGGGGATTATGTATAGCCTAGGAGTCAACCCAGTTCCACCCCCTTTTGTGTGTTGTTACTGGGGGGAGGGCATGTCTCTGGATATTCTCCCCCACCATGGCTCTTACAATTTTTCCATGCCTCTTCTGCTTAGTTCCCTGAGTCATGATGGGTGAGTATTAAGGCTGCTTTATTGTTGAGGTCTTAGTGGCCTCTGTACTTTTGCTTTAGGTTGTGTTGAAAATCGTTGGTGTTTGTCTGACTGGCTTATCCTGGGTTGACTGATTAGCTGTGGTTATAAGTCTCTTGCTTATCCCACCATTCTCTGTGGGGTTCCATGTGGATCCTCCACGGTAGGTCTGGGGTGCCTCATCTCTTGCCAGGATGTCAGCTATCAGTTTGTGGTTCATTGATAGGGTTGGAAAGATCATGACTCTCACTGCCTTCTGAAAAATACAAACAATCTCCATTGGAGAGTGAGATCAGTATAGGTTAACTGAGATATACATTTCTGAATTGGTGAGATTCTATTGAGAGTAGCCTTATTGTAAATCACTTGTAAAGTGAATTTCTCTTTGGGGGCCCAAGATTCTGCTTCCCAAAGGATTTCACCCTGAGTCTCAATTTCAGTTAAGGGCACCCAGTCACTGAGTGGATTACTTCGCCAATTTAAAAGCTGTTGATTACCTACCCTAGGTCCATTGCAAAGAAAAGTAAAATGTTTGATTCACTGTAGTTCCTTTATCACCACATTTAAATGCAAATGTCAAGCTTAGATCCTCTTTTCACAGGACTAGAATGAGTATACATCTATAAAATCATCCTGTATATGTTACCTCTTAGGGTTACAAGTCAGTATGCTCCTAAGCAGATTCCTTATGCTGCAATTCAACACAAACCTGTGTTCTCCCATTTTCCTACTGAAACTATAACTGCTAACTACCGTTCAACTCAAGCTACATACTAGGAAGAAATTCTCTTCATAATGCATGATTCTATTACCTAACCAAAAAATTATATTTTTATTTCACCCTTTCATGTCTTCCTTGATTTTATCCATTGAGCTTCGACCTTCTCAACTCTATTATAAGCAAAGTAAAGACATTATCCTGTTATAGCAATACTCTTTCCTTCACTTAATTTATTCTTCCATTGTTTCTGAAATGGTCTTTTTAAGAGGTATTCACTGAGGACTACAACTGTCCTTCAATATTTGTCTGTAGATCTTTGCTACAGGCTTAGAAAAGGCATTCAAGCACATGTAAATGCATTTGGCTTTCTTCTAAGTGGCTTGAAAATGAGAATGTTCTCCAACCATGTATTTCAACAAGGATATCACTTCAAATGGAATTTTTGCACTATTACCTTACTTACACTACTAAAACAAAATCACTTTTATATTACAGTTGAAATGCAGCTTGCTTTGGGAGGTTTAATTGGGTCAGACATCATTTCCTTTCACAAAAACTCTATAGCCATTACTGTAGAGATTGAATCAAAAGGGAAGTTCACATCTTTAACTCTTATATGTAGACTTGAATGAAGCTAAAATCTTAAGCAACCCAAGATACTTTGGATATCTTCTTAGTTTTCCATAGAAATTTAGTCATAGACGATTTATGGAGAGAAGTTGGCCACATACACATTTAAAGACAAAGATTTGCTATGACAAATGTCAAATCCAAGAGATTCAGTCTGTTGCAAAGAAAAGAAAAGAAATAAAATAAAATAATAGTAACAATCATTGCTCCTTGCAGGCTTTATTGTTCCAGTATATATAATTAAGACAGGAGACATTTCCATCAGTTAATGCTCCCTAGATTGGCTTGATTATATTCTGTGCTTATGCAATGTGAAATCTATTTAGAATCTTTTTAGAGATGTGGATTTGATTGTTTTAATTATAACTGTGCAGCTTGTAAGAACTCCATTCCCCTTTACATAATTGAGAATCTAATGACATACATGAACAATCTCTCTGTCTCTCTCTATCTCTCTCTCTTTCTCTTCCCACCCCACAAAGGACAAAATCCTTATTAATCAAGCAAAAATAATTCATTCCTTCTTCAAATATATATATATATATATGTTTATATATATGTTTATATATATAATAATTAATATATAGTGATAAATATATATGCTAAAATCACATGTTTAGTGTTAAAATTCTTAGTTGTTTCTTTGTTATGAAATTTTCAGAAATTAATTTCATCCAAAGCCTTATTATTCTTTATAGTCCTTGTGAGGTATTTTATAACTTTTTTTGTGAATTTGAGGATAATGGTAAATTAGTCATCAGAAAAGCTTTCATAATGTGAAATGTATTACATAAGTCTAAGATAATTTACTCTCTTGTCTGTTGTCCAAACATTGAGGGAGTCTAGATGTTAATAGAGCCTGTCCAGCAAGAACTGGTGATATTTACATCTAATTATTTCATGTTTTATTTAAAATATTGTTATATGTTTATATGGTATAGATTGAATTCTTCTTGGGAGGTAATTTCCAATGAATTTAGGAATTTTTAGTCAAGAACTCTCTTATGAAAGCTGCAGCCAGTAATTTTATCAATACATTGACTGGCTCCTTTGCATTCTAACTTACTCTTGTACTTTTAAATGTTAAAATGGGTCAAACAGCAAAAGAGCTTGCTAAACACAGATGTCTAGTTCCCACCTTTACAGTTCATAGTCAACTCACCTGTCATTTGATCTGGTGAAACGTTGAGAATAACTGATCCGGGCTACCACATTTTTTAAAATACTGCTTTTATTATAAGCACTTAAAATATTTTGCCCTAGGTTAATGAAAATAGCCAGTCACACCCAAGCTACCACAATTTTAACATTTTATTAGATGTCTAGCTTTAACCTTAAAGACATACTATGTTGACCACAGGTAAAACTCAACACTCAAAATTTTACAAAGAAACAAAGGCTACAGGAGTCTCATTCCTTTAGAAATAGTGTTCTGCAAATTCTAGCACCATACACAGTTTTAATAAAACTACAAAGCAAGGAAACTGGGGTCACGTACTGAGTTTTCTGTATATTTTCTGTCATAACCATTCCCTCAATCTAAACACACTCACTTCTCACAACAAACTTACATCTTCTAAATAACAATTCCTGCTTATCTGGCTCATTCCAACCTAGAAAAATGACCCGAAGTGAAATCAGTAATTCCAAACTCAGTGCGTCCGACACATCTGTTCACCTGAACATGCAGGTCTCTGCCCACTTTCTCAAAGAGGACACACAGAATAGAACTTCAACTAATCTCAGGTTTGTTAGGAAGTCTACAATGTCCTCAACAAGTTTGAAGTGTCATTGGTTATCAAAAAAACAAATTAAATTTCCAAAGTCTGTGTATTGATTTCAGTTCTCAAGGTATCATTACTTTTCAGAAAATGAGCATGTACATTATGAAGTCAATAGCATATATATATATATATATATATATATATATATATATATATATATATATATATATATATATATATATATATATATATATATATATATATATATATATAATCTCCCATCTCCACACTGTCAGATTGAACATTTGATATGCTTTTCCTCTTCTATACATGGGTATCAGAATCAAAAGCTTTCTTTCTCGGTCTCTGTCATGAAGTATTGACATATTTTCTATTTAAAATATTTTATTTATTTATTTTCAAGCAGAGAGATACAGAGAGAGAGAGAGAGAGAGAGAGAGAGAGAGAGAGAGAGAGAATGAGTACACCAGGGCCTCTTGCCACTGCAAATAATGTCCAAACATATGCACCACTTTGTGCTTCTGGCTTACTTGGGTACTAGGGTACTGAACCTGAGTCCTTAAGCTCTAGGGGCAGGCACCTTCACCACTGAACCATCTCTCCAGATATATAATATATTTCTACCTGGGTTAATTATACTATAAGCATATACACCCTAATTAATATTTCATAAATTATTCTCAATAAAAGTATATTTTAGTCATTTAGAACACTAATTTTGTAAAAAAAATTCAGGGTTCATAACACAGAATAGTATATGCTGAAAGCAAAGTTACTATTTTAAGATAATACTATCTTATTGTACTAGACTGTTATGGACCCTATGTGAAATATATGAGATTTGCAAAAACTGTATATTTTAAATACCTATCCTGGCTTTATTATTCCTTTATTAAATTAGACTTGTAGCAGCACATTATTTTATTTATGCACCTACATACCAAAAAATTCTATAATAGTATCAGAATTGAAGTATTCATTACTATGTCACAGTTTCTGCTATAATAGTTCTGATTAACTTCATAAAATTTTAAATACAGCAAAACATAAAGCAGAAGAAAATAAGTCAACCACTTTCACAAAAATGTTTGTCTTTAAAATTATTTAAATTATTTCTACATTTCCTAAATATATTTAGTATAATTTCATTTTATTTAAAGCTTAACCCCAAAATTGTTACAATTACTTATAAATAAAATTTTTAAAAGCAGTAATTGGAGCTTATACTAATGATGTCCTGTTAGTATCGACTATTCCATGAAGGACAAAAATTATGACATATTTATGCACAACATAAAATAAGGAAATATATTTTACATTTATTCATAGAAGATCCAAAATCCACTGCTTGCTTCTTATTCTGTTGGAATACTTTATAAAGAACAATTTATTGGCAATCTTATGTCCACTATGCTAAGTGAGCATTAGTCTCTATAAATACACCCAATGTTGATAATTTGCACATGATTTAGAATAATTCAAGTAACTTGGTCATCACCAGTTCCACAAAGTTACCTTGTATTTCATATAGTAATAACTAGAAGCAATTTCTGCATCCATTAAATTCAAAATTGGTATTAACCATCACAGCTAATGAGCTAAAAATATTCCCTTTTCCTATATTTTTTGCTTCCTGTAAGTTGATTTTTTTAATTTGAAGTGTTAAGTACAGATGTTTAATCATGTTGGAATTCAATTTTTTTCTTATAGGATGAGAGATACAAATATAATTTTATTCTTCTATCAGTACATACCCAGTCTAGCAGCACCATTTCTTGCATAAGTATTTTTTCCAATATACATTTTTTTTCTCTTTTGTAAGAAATTTGCTGTGTAATCATGTGTTTTATTTCTAGGTCCTCTATTTTATTCCACTGACCTGTACATATCATTTTTATGCTGGTGTCAAGGTCTTTAGTAGAGTTTGAGGTTAGATTTTGTGACAAATCCTACAGTGCTTAGGATTTCTTTGGCTACCCTTTGTGTTTCTTTATGAATTTTATAATTTCTATAGAAATTTTAGTTCTATGTGAAATTTCATTTTTTCCTAGTATGTGATGAATGCCACTGTAATTTTCATCAGGGTTGCATTGAATCCATACATTTTATTTGTAATTTAATCATTTTTGCAATCATAATTTGGGCATTGCTGGAGATTTGGATGGGTTTTCAATTGTTTTCTTCAATATCTTCTTGCAGGGTCTTACGTGTATTTGTAGAGGTCATTCAACTCCTTGATTAGGTTTATTCTTCACTGATTCTGAAGCTCCAGTGAACATGATATTTTCTCTAATTTCTTCCTCAGTACATTTTCACTTGGGATGGGGAATATTATTATTCTGATTTCGATTTTTTGTGTTGTCTTTTTAAATAAAATATATCTTTATTGTCCATATTTACAAAAACTGAATGAGCAAATAATGTGTATCCTACCCCAGTTCCACAATTTCCCTCTTCCATGTCCCCAATCAGCTGGGTATTCACCTCCGTGGGCAGTTTGGATCAGTCCATGGGGTATGCGGTTTAATTTTGATTTTTTTCAACAAAGAATCATGTATATCATGAAACATTTTTAAGGAGGGAGGGGAGAGAGAGAAAGAAAGAGAGAGAGAAAGAGAGAGAGACTCTAATAATATTCTACATACAATGAGTTTGAGTTTGGCTCACTGGAGTCATGAAAATAGCAATTTTTATCCTACCCAAACTCATCTATTTCCTACACCTTCTCTTTCTTCTTTCTCTTCTCACACTCATCCTATTCTTCCTATTCTTTTTCTCTTTTTTAAGTTTATAACGGGGAAATATTGGTTATTTTTTACTATTTGGAAAACAATTTACCTATAAAATTTTAGGCTCTACTCTTTAACTGATTAAAATGCTATTGAGACAAGATTATACACACACACACACACACACACACACACACACATACACACACACATTCCCTCTGCTTTCCCCTCTCTGGTAAGAAAAAAATCTCATTTGATGAAAATTAAGAAATCAATGTAGGCATAGACTGAATGTCAACGATTTGTATTAAATTCCTGCTCCAAAGTTTGTCTGTAAACATGCTATTGTAGTCCAATGTTAAAGTAAATCTATAGTAAAGCCCTGTATCCAATATTACATAACATCATAGGAATTAAATAACATTCAATTATAGGGCATTTAAAATTTCTTTTCAGAAAAAATACCATATCAGAATACTAAACATATTTTTCTATGTTGTTTCTCTGACAAATTTTTGAAAAGTATACCTCATTTAAATGATATACTCAACTTTAGTAACTTTTGGTTCTTTTTCTCTTCATTTGTTTTTTGGCATGTGTACATCTAATGTTCAGTTGTACAGTATAGGGGAATGTATTAAATGTATTTTTGATATTAGAGAGAGAGAAAGAGAGAGAGAGATAGACTAGGCATGCCAGGGTCTCTAGACACTAAAAACTCCAGATATAAGCACCAAACTGTGACTCTGACTGATCTGTGTACTGGGAAATCGAACCCAGGTTTTACAGGCAAGCATCTTTACTACTGAGCAATCTCTCCAGCCCTGTGTGAAATGCATTAAAAATGATTTTTTAAGTCTAGTCTATCAGTTAGCATCAGTCAATTGTGAAACTTTAGCCAAGGTTTATCTTTTTTTTTTTCTTTTCACATCAGGTTTCTATTTTTACCTGGTAATGATGATACTAACAGAATATTGTGTGTATGGACTATAAAAACCTGAGGTCAGGCGGGGCTGTAACTCAGAAGCCATGAACTAGCCATGAACATGAAGAAGGCCTGAGGTACCCGAGTTCAATTCACTTGTAAACTTTTGGGTGAGGCCACACACACATCTTTATCTCCAGTTCTGCAGGAAGAATTTCTGGGACTCATGAAAATCTCAGCTATGATTTTAGAGAGAAACTCTGTCTCAAGAAAATCCTCAGTTCATCAATACAGGGAAGACAGCCAATATTCTCCTTTGTCCTCAGAGAGCCTGCAAGTGCTTGAAACACACACACACACACACACACACACACACACACACACACACACACACACATACACACACACACATACACACACACACTCCACAAATACCACACATATATAAAAAATTCAAAGAAAACCTTGAAGTGTATTATATAATCAGTAACGTGTCCATAAATATTTTCATAGTTCAACTTTATATCTCATTATAAGTGACTGTAACTTTTTAGTTCAGTTGTTTCCCTATCAACATTAAAATCTCTGCTGCCTATTTTGTAGTATATGCTAGCTTTAAAGAAAGAGTTGAGCAATTAAAAATAAGCAATGATAAATCAGAAAGTAAATCAAATATTTTAATATGTAATTCTTATATAAAATGATGATGCATAGAATGAGATGCTTTGAAATTTTCTCCCTTATGTTTAAAAAGTATCTGGTTTTTGTCTAGTATCCCTATATTACCAAGCTTTAATAGTGTTTTCAAATGTATTTAAATGTGCATGTAGCAAAAATGAAATTTTGTGTCAGCCATAAACACCATTCCTCTTCAGTAAGCAATACACCAAACATAAAAATGAAAAGCTTGTTTAAAATGCTCTACTATCAACATAGGAACTTCAGGTTTTATTTGGTAGAAAGCAATTTTAATGTGCCATTTTATTAAAACAAATTTCCATATCATATCTGAGAGAGAAAATGAGAGCCAGAGTGTACTTGTGAATAGCAGCTTGTAGGACAGGTTTCAGTACAGAATTTTATACTGAAAAAAAAAAAAACTAATAGTAAAATATGACTATAGGTATTAAAACAAAAAAATTAAAATTAGAATTAGTATAAGTAATGGAAATATGTACTTTGTTTTTCTGAGCTTTAGTCACTTTATGACTACATTTGGAAGTGTCTTCTGAAAACTTAGTGCTTGTAGGCAAATGTTTAGTGAATCTTGACTTCAATGCCCAAATGTCAAAAGAATGAAAAGAAATGCATCTGTCTTGGATGTTTCACTTTCTGTTCTATTTAAGAGGATTTCCAGTTCTTGGGAATAATTAAGTTCAGTATCTGTTCTTATTGAAATTAGACTCCCTAGCATTTGGCCAAATTTCTGTTTTCTTTCACTTAGCTATTTTTGCTTCTAACTTCTTCACAAATTTGTGTGTGAGAGTATGTTTCAAAGCAGTAATTAACTTACCATATTATTTAGTTTGTTAAGTTGGTGCTTCTATATTCACAAAGTTGTACAACCATCACATGATTCCATTTGACAATATTTTCATCACTCTGGAAAAAAAACATACTCACTGGGATCCCCAGTCCATCCACTCTTTCCTTCTCTGCACTGATTTCTTGAAACACTTTTTCTTTATTAATTTACCCAATATGAAAATTTAATATAGAATTATATATCAAAGAATTATATGTCCATTTTTAATATTCTTATCTATTATCATAGTTCTGAAGTTCCTATTTTATACACAAGATTATTAGATTTACAAGATAGTTCTTCCTGGTTTGGGGTGTTTTAGCGAACTGCTCCATTCTGAGAGCACTGGTTTATTGCAACATTGCACTTGTGCTCAAAGTTGGAAACGCAAATGTAAGGCACCTTCCTCTTGAAAAAATTGAGCTGGAGTATCAGTCCTTCACTTCCTCCCTGTCCAGGGTTCACTGCTATATTGTGTGATGTGAAAGAGAGGCACTTTCTGGCCCCTACTTGTCACAGTTGCAGCCATTATGGGATACATCAAATCCTTTTATCATGCAGGGGAAGTTTGGCGTTACAGGTGAACCATTTTCTGTCAGGTTCTGTCATTGTTCTCACCTAAGAACACAATTTTAAAAAGCCCAAGAGAAATGGAAAATGATCTTAATGTAGATCTAACACTTTTAAGCAGAGGAGAAATGATAAGCTCCTTTTACCTTCTTCAGAAACTTAATATATAAATCAATCTCTCAAGTTTATATAAATGGTGGAAGGCATCAAAGATAAATCAAAGACCCAGATAAGAGCAAAGTAGGTGCTTGAAATTTGCTTCAAAGCTCCAAGCAGCATATCTTTAGCATGCAATGTTCATTTTCTAAGCCCTAATTTATGTCAAAGGTTTCTTTCAAGTCATGTATACTCATACTGATTACAGCACAAATAGATAGTGTGTGCATGCTGCAGTGTAATTGTGTGTTTTTTTCTTATGAATAACCTAGTTTATATTCAGGTCTTTGAAAGGGAGCAGTATGAGTGAAAAGATAATCTAAGATTACCTTGAAATTCAAGTGTCAAAGGTTTAAATTAAAGTTAATGGTGTAAGTGTCCTGTGATTCAGTTTGATTCATTATCAAGAGGAACTAGAAAGACAACAGAGAAAGATCTTACTCTGACAAATCATTAATTTTAATCTGTGGGCACTGTGACTAAAATTAACCATAGGCATATAAAAGAAATCCTATTAAATTATTTAAAATTAATAGTGCAACACTGGTTGAATAATTCACTGACATCCAATAATAGGACAATCTTGGCTTAGGTAATAGTCAAGGCACCTGTCACAAGAAGAATCTGGGAAGAATAGAGGAATTCTGTCCTAAAAGCATGCATTCCCTCTATTCCACACTGGATGGTGTGCTAAAGGCTACAAAGATGAAAGCATGAATACACCAGACCTGTGTGCTTAACCTTTGGGAACTTTCACTAATTATGGATGTTTTCTATACCCAACATCCTTATCTGTGCAATCAAATTTTTGGTAATACCAGCAAGTAAAGATGTATCATGAAATAAATGTTTTTAGATGACTCTAATTTGCAGAGGACATGATGGGTTTGTAGGAAACACAGGTGTGCATTGCTTAATGAGGGGGAAACATTTTCAGAAATGTTACCTTGGGTGATTCTATCCTTTTGCAAACATCATAAATGTGTATATACAAACTCAGACTCAGGCTGTGCAAGAAATCCATGGGCTCCCTTGTTGTGACTGAGACACACTAAGGATGTCAGGTGTTCTTGTGGATGAGTCCACAATGACTCACAATGGCTGATGGTGATAGGAGTTTTCAGTCACATGATTATCATTTGGCAGCCCTGTAGCACAGGACACATATTTCTCATAACATGATACCATCCTTTCACACCTGCATGCCCCATGGATCTTTTCCCCAATAGATACTTTTCAGAATAATGAACACATTCTAATAATCCAATCATTCCTTTTTCTTATATTTTAGGTTTTAATACTAAACCTAATAATGTGAAAACAAAACCTGTGTTGTCTATAAATATGTTAACGTTTTAAAATCTTATTGTGCTAAAATTAACTTTCAGGTTTAATAATAATAATATCTTTTATGTTAAGGAAGTTTGTTTTCAAAGTATCAAGTTAGGTTTTTCAGGACAATATGATTAACACTAGATTTGCCATGTTGTGATACCTTTCTAGTAATTGACAATAATAATATTCTGGGATAGCATCATGTATTATTAGATAGGATTGTTTTCATGTGTAGAATCCTAATATCATGAAACCTATAATATATATATATATATATATATAAAAGCTTTATAAAGTTTCCTAAATCAGAAATGAATAAATAATACAACTAAAAATTCCTGTTATTATTGAACTTTCAGCTTTTCCTATCCTAACATTTCCATTATATTAAGACTTGTCACATAGTTTAGTCACTCCATATTCTTTTAATCTGCGAGGTTACATATTACTTTTGGTTCACATGTTGATTCTTCATCTTTTTTTTAATCTTTGCTTTTTCAAATGTTTGACCATTCTCTATCGTGCTGAACTCTACGGCAGAAGACACTGGAAAATAGAAAATTCATCTAATAATAACCTGTTTTTAAACATTGTAATTCGAGAGCATTGAAGAGGTTACCGTGATGGTTTGATTCAGGTGTACACCATAAGCTTAATGTGTTCTGAATGTTTGATCCCCAGCTGATGGCAATTTTGGAATTGGAAACTTGTTGGAGACACTTGTGTTCTTGGGGGTGCACTTATGGGTGTTATAAGCCAGCTTTCCCTTGCCAGTGTTAGGCACACCTTCCTGTCACCATTTGCAATGCTGTAGTGGAGGTGATGTTCATCCTTTGCCATGGTTTTCCTTGCCTTGATGGTTTCCCCTAGTGTCTGTAAGCCAATATAAGCCCATTCCTCCAGTCAGCTGCTTTTGGTTCAATTCTTTATCACAGAGAGAAAGCTGACTACAACAGTTACCTATGATTGAACCACAGATTTGTGAAGTTTCCTCATGTTATAAAACATCACCATGCATAGGAAGTGCCATTCTGCCTGTTTCCATCCAATAAGGGACAGATAATTTTCTAACTTCCCAGTATTTACAGACACGGAAATGCACTATGTGCATACTGCTTTTCCTGTTAGAAAGTAATAGTCTGGATAACTTAGCCACTGACTAAATACTAGTAAATGAATCAGGCAGTCTAATATACCCAACTTTAATAAGATTTATTATAAAATAATATCAAACTGTTACATAAGATTCACTTTCAAAGTTATATTTTGGGGGTTGTTATTCATAAAATTTTTTATTTTACATAAAAGTGTTTACTAGTCTTTACTTTTAATTCATAATTTAGGAATATATTAAGTTTATAGTGATATTTTAATACATGTTTACAATTAGAATATCAGTCAACTCAAGAACATTTATGCTCAAAAACTACCTCTGAGATATTAAAATTTACACAAATTATGGTTCTATAAAATCTTTTTTTGCTTTTAAATTTATTTATTTATTTTTGTTTTATTGAGAAAGGGTCTCAGTCTTGCCCAGGCTTACTTGGAACTCACTTTGTCACCCAAGCTGTCCTTGAACTCACAGTGAGCCTCCTAACTTAGTCTCTTGAATGCTGGGGTTCTAGGCATGAGCCACCACACCCAGCTATTATTTATATTTTCTTTCTCCCTTCATTTCCTTCGTTCTCTCTTTTTTCTTTTCTTTCTTTTTCTTTCCTCTTTCTTCCTTCTTTCCTTCCACTCTTACACCTTTCTTTCTTCCTTTGTTCCTTCCTTCTTTTCTTCCTTCCTTCCTTTTTTTTTATAAATTATATCTTTATTTTCTGCCTCCTCTTCTGCTCAGTACCCTGTGTCATGGTGGGTATTAAGGCTGCTTTATTGTTGAGGTCTTAGGGGGTCTCTACTTCTGCTTTAAGGGTTGTGTTGAAGATCGTTGAGGTCTTAGGGGGTCTCTACTTCTGCTTTAGGTTGTGTTGAAGATTGTTGAGGTCTGTCTCACTGGCTCATTCTGGGTTGACTTATTGGCTGTGGTTACAAATCTCTTGCTTATCCCACCACTCTCTGCAGGCTTCCATATGGATCCTCCAAGGTATGTCTGGGATGGCTTATCTCTTGCCAGGATGTCATCTATCAGTCTGTGGCTCCTTGGTAAGATTGAAAAGGCCACAGCTCTCTCACTGCTTAATGAAAAATACAAACATAATCTCCTTTGGAGAGAGATCAGTATAGATTAACCATGGTAAACATTTCTGAATTGGTAGATTCTATTGTTAGTAGCCTCTTTGTAAATCACTCGTATAGTGCATTTCTCTTTTGGAGCCCAAGATTTTGGTTCCCAATGCATTTCGCCCTGAGTCCCCAATTCCAGTATAGGGTTCCCCATCACTGAGTGGATTACTTGGCCAAATTAACAACTGTTGATTGCCTCCCCCAGACTTTGGCGCCTTCATTGCACAAGCATTTGTATCTAGGTTCGCTGTTCTCTCCCAGTAGAAAGTTTGTTCAATATTTATTAAATATATCTAATTATTTAAAATAATTATTATCAGAGTTTTAATAATGTATATATTTTGTAAACTCTGAAACTCATTTTAATTTTGGTAAAATATTTTATATGATGATGTCACACCAAATTAGAAATATGAAAATCATTGTTCTCTTCTATTCTCAAAATAAAACATACATTGAATCATTTTTGTAATTTTATTCATTCCTTCCTTTTCTCTCTACCCAATTGCCCAAACAAGATTTCAAAAACACTTTGTTAGCAGTAATCTAATTTTTTAACAAAATTAAGTATCTCATTTTCTTTACATATTTTTTGTTACAAGGAGTAGTTTTTTCTGATTATAGTTAAATTTGTCATTCTATTTTCTTTGTAATCATTTGGTAAACATTAATATCCAAAATCCTTACATTTAGGTGCAATCCCTTATAACATGAGATGTCAGAGAACTATTCCATTTTTAAAATTTTTATTGGTTTATTTGCATGTGTGTTTCTTTGTGTATTGGAACACCATACTCACTTGTAACTGCACAGAAATGCCCTTCTGCCTTAACTTGGCTTCATGTGGGTGTCTGGGAAATTGAACCCCGGATGGCAGGTTTTGCATGAAAGCAAGTTTCTTTAACTTCTGAGCCCTTTCCAAACCGCAAACTTTCCATTTTATTTTATATTATATATGCATGTCTTTCTTATGCTTCAGTTAGGTTCCTATTTGTTATTTTCCAAATAGATGATAGACAATTACTGAAAGCCTTTTTTCTAAAAAGATTTCCTTTACTTATATTTTTGTTTCTCTTTTTATTCAAAGCCTAATATTCTCTAAGATCAATCATTCTTTTCTTGGTTGTTACTTCTACTTTTTCACCTAAATAAAAAAAATTAATTTTATAATAACCATGAGTTTCTTGTACTTAAAGAACAGTAGTTATTCTGTTTTCATTAAAATACTTCTGTCTACATTTACAAGTGAGGCTTAGTATCTAAAAGTCATAGATTTTATATTTCTTTGAAATGTTTCCATTCCTTTCATAATGTGAATGTCAAGCATAGTCAGTACAATTGCTTTAATTTTGTTATATCTAATAAAATAGACTTTTAATCATAGCACTCAAGTGTATTTCTTTTGGTATTTTAGAGACAATGTTAAAGATATCTAAAGTTTGATTTAATTATAAGATGATATATGCTGATTCTCAGAATCCTACTGAATACTAACACTGATAAATCCTGACCAAGAACAATTTCAATCATGACTAAGTAAAATTTCAAAATAGCAAAAGCTCATTAGCCAGTAATTTAAAACAATGAAATGATAAGTTGAAATTTAGGAGAAATATTTATTTGTATTTTTCAAAAAAAAAATCAAGTACTTACTCCATTTTGCCCCACCACACAAAGATTTGCTTTTTTTTCATAATTGTTGTAAATAATTGGATAAATTGCATGAGCTAGTCCTATCCTCTTTTCCCTCCTCCCTCTTCCGACCCCGCTGGGGGGCCTTCCTAAGGCATTTTCAAGGATGGAGGGAGAGGAGAGAGAGAGAGAGAGAAAGAGATTTATTAATTAGACAAACTCCAGATGTGTGTACCACTGTGTTCATCTACTGGGAATTTGCATTCCTGTTGTAAGGTTTTGCAGCCAATGGCCAAGCTATCTCTCAAGCCCATTTATGTACTTATTTTTATACATTAAAATGTACGTGATTAAAGATCACATTGGAGGGACAAGTCAGGCCTTTTTATGTGAAGATTCTGTTTCAATGGGATGAAATTATTGTGGACTGAAATGTTTAAATTAGTCATATGCCATTTATCTTGCACTTGGTTACTAAGCACTCCAGATATGATTTACAGTATATGGGAGGACTCCACTGGTTATATGCAGATACTTTGTCAAAGACTTGACCATCCTAGAGTTTTGGCAGCTGTATGAGGCCAGGAACTACTCCCATGTGAATTCTGAGAAAAGAGTTGCAAAGTCAAAATACTAATGTGTAGCATTTCTTACAGATGGTATGCATTGAGTCAAAAATAATGCAATGGAAACTTCACTATTTAGAAAAAATTTCTGCAAAAAATTTGTGTCTTGGTTCATATGACAATGTGTGTATCTGTGTATAAATCAGCATGAGTTTCCATGAACTCCCTCAGAATATAACTGTAAGTTTTGAGTATCTATTATCTTAAGTTTTACATGTATTATCATTTATATAGAGAACTTTATTGAATAAGTAAATAAATATATATATAATTATCCTCTGAATTTTATAAATAAACTTTATTATCATATTCAAGCATTTAAAAGACAAGTGGGGACAGGAGAGATCACCTACAAGTTAAGGCACTTGTTTGCAAAGCCTACCAGCCTAGGTTTGATTTCCCATTACCCATGTAATGCCATATGCACAAAGTGACACATGCATCTCAAGTTTGTTTACAGTGGCTAGAGGCCCTGGCATGGGTATTCTTTTTATTCTCCCCCTCTCTCTTTACAATATATATATTAGATAAATTGCAATTTATATATTTATCATGATATATATATAATACTGAATGGAATAATGCCAAACTTCCAAATGCTTTATAAAAAATAGATTAATAAAACATAAAGTTAACAAAACATATTTTTCATACTGGGAATATAAATCCCAGAAATCCTAGAGGTTTTCCATAAGATGAACAAAATAAAATAGTAAAAATGATACTTCCTTAGAGTATGAGTCAATAAACTGATTTGTTTATTTTGATAAATCATGCAGAATGGAATGAGTTTTAACTCATTAAAACCTCATTAGTTCTTATGATTTGGTGTAGGATGAAATGATAATGACTATTCCAACTTTATAAATATGAGGAAATTAGCAATTTTATAATGTACCATTTAATTTTGCATTTATTATGTCTCTTAAAAACTACTTAAAGGATCATTCATAAAATGATCAACTTTTATGATACCACCCTCATTGACATGATGAGAATCCATTTATGTAGTGCCTATGGGAGGACCTGGCACATCATGGTTAAACTTGACAACCTTGCTTCTTGGTCCATCCTCCTGCATGATTTCCAAGAGATGTTATATGACAAAATGCATAGCTGAGCAGCTTGCTTACTTGGGCAAACTCATTCTGAAATATGATGAATAAAGGGAACTTTTTTGTTAAAGGATCCCTTACAATATAGGTTGGTGGCTTTGACAGCTAAAAGTGTCTCAGATTCAGAAATAAGAATTAAAAAACAAACCCTGACTTTCTGAACCATTTTAAATGATTCTGAATCATTTTAAATGTTTTATAAATCTCACTCAATGACTTTCATCATCCATGAACTATGAAACTCTAGTAAAGATGTAAGTCAAACAGTACAAAGAAGGTGGAATCACAAGGGTGTTTTTCCTCCCTTGCTATTTTAAACTGGTTGCCAGTGACAGGCTATCTGATGAATCAACCTGTGGTGTCCATTTTTTTCTATTCTGAACTGGCTTTCTGTCATGGAGAAAATGATGGTGAATAAGCCAGGACATCACCCCAATTCACTCTTACATCACTGGAAAATCCCGATTTACAGCTGCCCATGGTGTTTGTTACTCAAACCCTTACCAGCCCTTCCCTTTCTGGATGCAACCTGTGTGGCCATGCCGACCACATGATTTTCCAACAGACCATATTTTGCTCCCTTAGACCATGGACTCATGTTGTCTTTTCCTTCAAAAGTCAAAAACACATCTTAAAGACACATTCCCTCTTCCCATGGTAGGGATGATTCATAAATCCTTATCAGCGAGTCAGTAGAAAGTATAAAATAAATAAGCTTGTGGCACAGAAGTATGGTTTTAGTACAAATCTGAGAATTATTAGCTCATTGTAAGTATTACAACTACCTCTTCCATGTGAACGTAAGTTGTTTCCAAGCAATGAACTTAACAGATTCTCTATAACTCCCCCAAAGGAACTGACAAAATATTGTAAAATCCCTAAAAATACTATGACAATCATAATATAGGGCAATGAGACAATTAACCAAGTTGTTATCAACATCACTGGGTTTTTTTTTTCTTCCTCCAGAGGCAATCTTACTTCAGATATTGGTTTTTTTGAAAAAGATATATCACATATAACATTTATCGACTAGTCAAGCCTTAAATTAGTCATATTCACACCCACTTATCGTCTTTTGTGTCATCTCCCTCCCCATTACACTGACTGCCCTGGTTAATTGGGGAATCTCTAATCATGTTGGGGTCATTCATGTAACGTCATATGCCTTCCCATCAAAAAGTTCTTACATTCCCCCTTTTTGCAATGTTACCTGAGTTTTGGAAGTCCTGTTTGAAGTCTCCATTAGTGATGAGATTTTGACAGCCTCTTATCTTCTGCTTTGATCAGGTTTGAATCTCCACTGTGTCTACAACCATCTCCATGGGAAAGGTTCTCTGCTTCACTGATCATTATATATCTGTTTTCATATTTGATCTGTCTTTTCCTCTGTAATGTTTCCTCGACTCTGGCAGCTGTGGCAGAGATGACTTGAATAGTTCTAGGCATGTGGCTTTCTCTTCTTGTTATTATGATGGGTCTGGGGTCTCTCTGGTATTCTCAGCTTTGTGCAAAAGTATGTTCTCTAGCCATGAGTGAGAGCAGCATGAATCAAAGGTGATAAACATAGACATTTAGAAGGCTTTTTAATTGGCATGGCCTCTCCATTTAGCCAAAACAGTGAAAGATTTCCCTCTATGACCAAATACTATTGACTTGGTTCTCAAGACAAGGTATGCATTCACTCCCACTGAGAAGACACATAATCAATCCAAGAGCAGTTGATTACCACTATGACTATCACAGTCCACTCACTCTGCTGTGCCTCCAAACCAGGCAAAATTTATGGGAGAAGGAAGGAATTTATTTAAAGCTTACAAATCTGCTCAGATAAAGAGAAAAATAAAAACATCCCCAACATCCCCCAAAGCAAGCACACTCAAACAAGGAACCTCAGGAACTCCAGGCAGAACTATACTGCATACCTGAAGCCAGAATTCCAGATCCACCCCCAGAAATACCATAGGGCTAGACACTTCCTCCAGCCAGGCAGCTGGAGATAAACTTTAACAAAACTCCTGAATCTACTGGGGGCATCTATTCAAACTTCCACAATGACCACTATTGTACTGGTGTGTATGTTTTCCCTAGCTGGTTGATTTTGCAGCTTGCAGGATCCACAGTGTTTATCTGCAGTATTGATGACTTTTATCTCTTAGCAGCTCGCATAGCACTGACTTGCACTATGATAGCTCCGTTTGTCTGTGTCCTGGGACAGTAGCAGGTGATGTCTTCAGGACTTGCTATCTAGTTCTGATGACTAACCAAGTAGTTTGGCACATTCTTACTTTGTTTTGGGCGCCTTGTGAAGTACTAAATTGCTATATTCATCTACAGACACCAAAGGAGAGTGAAGTTTATTCTGAACAATTTTGCCTCAATATGTAAAAGTGAGTGCAGCATAAAAACACAGAAATCTGGTGGAATTTTCTAGCATTTACTTAAAAAGAGTAGTTATATTTAAAATGAAAGGGTTTTGTTGTCTTAGATAACATGTTCACCTAGATAAATGAAGGATGTTTTGTGATAATTTTAAATACTTTTCTGCAACATGAAGTACTTCCATGTTCATGAATTGAGATACATGGATGGGTGATGGAACTTGTGCATGCTCAGAGAAGGACATGTCTTTCTTTCTTCTTTTTTATTTTTTATTTTGCTTTGTCTTTTCCTTTTGAGAGATTTGAACTGTACTGTTTTTCTAGTGTTACTGTAGAGCTTCCTGAAGACAATGCATGTTATTTCAACTTCTTATCCATGAAAAGTCATCAAGGAGACCTACTCAACTTATTAAAAGGAAAATCTTAAGTGTAAACAAATTCAACCCATGTCTAAGCAGTTCGAAAGACATAGTTTGAGAGAAAATAAGACAGATTGTATTGACATGTTTATCATTTTGTACTCTCTGTATACTTGACTTCCAATATATCGATGTCAAGCATACTTCCAGTCTTTATGAAAATTCATTCCAGTTATTATGGGAGATTTTTTTCTAGCAGATTGTTCATGACTATTTTTATAGAGTCCAGGGGCTGACGTAATTTCAGCTGCAATCTTAAGAAAAAATAGAAGCAAATCTCTGTCTTCTATTTTCTAATTGTACACTGGCTGTTCATTTGGGGTAATTGCAATTTTCACTCATCAGCCAAATAAGTGACATTATGGAGACACATCATATGATTGTGAGACCAAAATTAGTCTGCTCCACATACACAGTTGAGAAAATATGTAATCAAATCTGTGTAATGAAGATGCACTCTAATAAAATGATTAAGGATTATTTCACTGTATAAAGGTTGAAAATCTTGAGTGATACATATGGTATTATTAAAACTGTCACATGTGTTATTTAAATGATGAAAATTGAAAATATATATTTGATATAAATCTCTATGATTATATCATTAATTGAAATATGCTGATAATATATTTTATTTTTGCATATATACATTATATTATATTTTCAAATTTTATTGTGAAGATTGTTGAAGGAGGAAAATGCAAACTACTGTGTCTCATTCATGCACAGCCCAATTTGAATGGATTGTTTTAAATATGAAGGAAATATACAGAAAAAAGTAATAAAATGTAAATAGTCCTACTCCTATAATAGAAAAAAAACTTATTTAAATTTAAATAAATAAATTATAAAACAGAATTCTTTCAAAGTATAAATGTCACAAAACAAAGAAAATATTCAAGATAATAGCAAAAGCATGTGCTGCAAAGGCATGTATAAACACATCTACATTTTCCCCACTATTTCAAACAAAATATTTATTATACACCAATTTGTTTTTTTGAAAAAAAATTGAGTTGTATTCTGGTAATAGAAAAAAACAGGAATAAAATCATTTCTATGAGGTTCTAACAGTGTGCTGTAAGAACCATTTACATAAACACTATAAAGATACATACCAGTAAATTTTCATATAGGGTTGATGAAAGTATTTAGAAATTCCCTGATTCAAACATTTTGTTATTTCCATTAAGTTTTTGTTTTCCTATTACAGATGTCTTTCCTAAGAGAATTCAATTATTTTATTTTGTTTCTTTTTTTTTCTACCTCAGGCTGACATGGAATTCATTATGTAGTCTCAGGGTGGTCTTGAACTCATGGCAATCCTCCTACCTCTGTCTCTTGAGTGCTGGGGTTAAAGGCAAAGACCACCAAACCCAGGTTCATATGTACTGTACAACCACATTTTTTCAGGCTTGCACCAATTACAAAAGCACATGTGAATGAACATGTCCTGTTTAACCAGTATTTAAGTAAAACTGCCAGAGCAAATCCTTCTATGTTCTGCACCATTTCCTGTGAGCCTTCTCTAATAGAAATCATATTATTGATACAAACACCTATAATATTTGTATGGTTTCCTAAATCTATGAATATCAATTGGAAACACATGAGTCTTCCATTTCCCCTGTTGACCAACTTGAATGATTATGACAGATCTGAGAAGGTTGTACCTGCACACTTGTGCACAGAAATCAGATATTCTGAAGGACAATATCAGGTAAGTGCTGAAAGTTCTGGAAGACAAGATGATTGGCACACAAGAGGTAAGTTAGAAGTCCTGGGAACTGTGTTTGAGCTACAATGTGTGGACTACGACAGGGACTCTTAACTGTAGTTAAGCTATTATTCAATTAGCCCTGTCAAATCATATACATAATTTTCTTAGTGATGAATTTTAGTTAAGAAAAAAATCCCTGGAATACAGTTCTGGGAATAATATTTTACCTTAGCAAAATTAACAGAGTAGAATATTATTATCGTTGGTCATCTGTGCTATCTTTTAAAAAATTTACAGAATCAGACAATATTGTTTGTTCTTCTCCCCTTTTTATTACATCATTTTCAAAGTTTTTTGTTATGTGTCATAGTCAACCTTCTCCTTGCTGCAACAAAGAAGCTGACAAAAGCAACTGATTGGAGAAATGAGTTTATTTTGGCTTACAGACTCAAGGAGAAGCTCCATGATGGAAGGGAAAACCATGACGTGCGCAGACGGGTAGACAACACCTCAGACACAGTAATGAAAACAGCGGCATGAAGGTGTGCAGAACACTGACAAAGAGATTTTGGCTATAGCCCCCATAAACCTATTCCCAACAACACAGCCCTATCAAGATTCCAATTCCAAAACTGCCACCAGCTGGGGATAAAGCATTCAGAACACATGTTTGTGGGGGATATCCAAATCAAACCATCACAGGATGCATTTTTAGAATAAATAATGGGTGATTATGAGAACTCAGTGTCTCTGATTCCTGTGGATCTGAACCCAAGACAACTGTTTATTTAAGCAATGTTTAATAGTTCTCATTTTCTCAGCTACAGATTTTTCCCTCTTTCTTTTTCTTCTAACCCAAAATGAAATATACCTTTATCAATTTTCCATTTCCTCCTTGTGTCTGTAATGATCTTTCATTAAATATCTGCATGGATCAGTTTCTTTCTTTTTTTTATTTTTGGCTTTTTGAGGTAGGGTCTCATTCTAGCCCAAGCTAACATGGAATTCACTATGTAGTCTCAGCGTGGCCTAGAACTGAAGGCAATCCTCCTACCCCTTTGTCCCCAGTGCTGAGATTAAAGGCGTAAATATGTAACCCAGGCTGGCCTCGAACTCATGATCCTCCTGCCTCCGCCTCTTCAGCAATATCCTACCAGCGTGTGCCACCACAACCGGCCAGTTTCTTATCATTTAAAGCCTCAAAGCTTTGATCCAGTTATGAAGAACTGTGTATTATTCTTTATTAAAGATGTAATGATATTCCCAACTTCCAACATGTACTGTCTCCAGATCTGCCTTTGTGCTATTGTATAATACATTGCAGTTTCTATCCTATAAAATTGAATCTGTGAAGAAGTGAATAATTTACTTTTCGCGCTTGAAAGAAAACATATTGATAATAGTGATTTGCTTTAAATCTTTATAACATGGGAAAATCCCAGGACCACTAATAGGACAAAAGAAAATTAATTTGAGGATGAACGATTAAAAATGTTTAATAGAATAATAAGGAAATATTCTATGTGTTGGTAAATTGATAGAGGGAAAAATTTCCAGCTATTACTGGAAAGCATGTTCTTAACAACAAAATTGTAACTGAGTTCAATCCATGGTGACACTTAAAGCTAAAGTTTATTTTTAATATTTTATGCATTATCCCATTTTAATGTAATTTTGAGAAGTGGCATTTTTAGTCAATGTTATTTAAACAAAGAATACAATTTGCTTGTTTTTGCTTACAAGTATATAATAATCATGAATAAATTAGTTTTCTAGCTGTAAAATAAAATATTACATAAAACAACTCTGAAAGTTGAACTATAATTTCATTGTATTGATCCTTTAGATTATTACCTCTAAATTAAAAAAAGAAGTGTTTGACTATGAATATTACATTGTCTTATGCTAACAATCCCGAACATGCAGGGAAATTTCACACTCTAGGAAGACCACTTAAGAAGCAGCAATAACAGCAGAATGCTTGCTTAATAAACAGCATAGGAATAACTCCTTTTAAGAACAGGCAGGGGAGTCTGGAACGCCAACCTGCTAGCTCAGTGTTCAGTTTGGAATAGTCAGGGAGTGTTGTTTTGAAATGAAGAAATACAAGTGAAGTGGAAGCCACAAAAATATTTATTAAAATAATCATTCATAAATTTATTAGGAACATATTTATGAAATGTAAGTCATAGTATATATTTTTTTCTTAATTTAATATTTATTGTCCATAATGAGTTACATTATTTAGTGGGCAAACCATGCGTTGTTATCCCGACTTCCCCAATTCCCCCCCTCCCCATCCCTGATCAGTTGTATATCCTCCTTTGTGGGCTGTCTGTATTAGTCCTTGTGGCAAGGGATCCTGTATATCTTAGTACTCATCCCGGTCTTCCTGGCCCAAGTCA
>PVHP010013144.1:0-41514 GCA_004024765.1 Zapus hudsonius | reverse complement strand
AGTTTCTTACGTCAGATATATAGTGTCGTAGTCAGCCACATGACACTGGGATGAACCTCCAAACTAGGCACAGTTATAGGAGGAAAAGATTTATTGAAGTTACAGATCCAGGGGAAGTTCCATAATGACAAAAGAGGCTGGTCTCCTTTCACAGTCCAAGCAGAGAAAGAGAGAAAGCTATCACCACCACCACCACCACCACACACACACATACACCAACCAACACACACACACACACACACATACACACAGATCAAAAACAGGCAGGGGAGGAGAGCGATTTCCTTCCCCTTTATATAGCCTTTGGGCAGGGTCTTGCAATCCTTTCCCAGACTTAATTGACTTCTCGAGTCTCTGGAATTTCCTTCCTGTACTGCCCTTCCAAGAAGGGATGCTTGTTTCTAGCTGACATGACTTCCTGAATCCCATGAGCCTTCTTTCTTTCTTCAATTTGGAGGAAATCTGCTGCACAACATTCAAGATTACTACAGATTGCTAGCAGGTCAAGTTGACAACAAAACTTAACCATCACACATATCTATAGCCTAACAGAACAGGTCTGCACTCATTTTGATTCTCTTATGGGAGAACGTAGAGAGGGCATCTCATTTCCACAGTTAAGCATGACTCTTGCTTTAGTATAGTTTATGCTCCCATGTTCCACGGGAGAGGACAGAGGGCTGGAGGTAATGATTGGGGAAATGTGGTTTTCTTCTCTGGAGGTGCACACTTCTATCTTTATTGGTTTTTCATCTCTGTCTCCAAAAAGGACCTCATGAGAGAATTTGGGAGAGTTTTGCCTTGTCTGGATTCTATTTTGAAATTCAAACATCTCAGAGAGGTCCAAGACACACACCTGGAAAACCAGGGACAGCACTCAGCATCTTTTGCTCACACTTTAAGCCCCCATACCTTCTCACATCAAATTTAGGACATTAATGATCAAGAGAGAGGGTCTGACAGCATGGACACCACTGATTTTTGGAGATAGCCAGGGAGACAGGAGCTCCCTGCTTTGGCTGATACTGTGTCTCAATGGGGAGCAATGAACCCTTGTACTTTTTCTCATTAAATCTAGAAAGTGCTATTCTCTCTGGGGGGATCCTTTCTGTACTACGCTGACCGCTTCAAGCTCTACAGTGCCTTCTGCGCCAGCCACACAAAAGTCCCCAAGGTCCTGGTGAAAGGTAAGGCCATTTACATTTGTGTGACTGACTGTGGTCCATTGCTTTTAGGCAGAAATCTGAGAGTCACAGATGCACAGGGTCGACATCCCCACAAGCCACCAATACAGATGCAGAGACGAGAAACATGTTATAATCTTCAATTAATTATTTGATTAGTGTTCTTGTGATAGAAGCTTTGACTCAACCATTTTGGTCAGAATTGAGTCATCTTGCAGTTATGAAAAAACATAGGGAGTTTTAAAATCTTTGTTTTATTCCCACTTTTCATGAATTTCAATAATGACTCACCATACGTCATATACCTTTTTGTATCATTGTTCCTTTGCCTCTTTTGGTTTCTGGATGTGTGATTAACAGCTATCAATGTCACCACTAAAGTTGTTTGAGTTACTCATGAAAATGTTTCCCATTACACTTACTTCTGCACAGACCAAAGTAGAATTTTTATGTTGGCAAGATTCTATTCTCTGTTTCTCCCCATCCTCTTTCTCACTCCCCAGCACCCTTTCCTCCCCCCTTTATTTTTATTTTATTTTATTTTATTTTGGTTTTTTGAGGTAGGGTCTCACTCTAGTCCAGGCTGACCTGGAATTCACTAGTCTCAGGGTGGCCTTGAACTCATGGCGATCCTCCTACCTCTGCCTCCCGAGTGCTGGGATTAAAGGTGTGCGCCACCACGCCCGCCCCCCCCCCTTTTATTTTTTTGGTTTTTACAAGGTAGCATCTCACTCAAGCCCAGGCTAACCTGGAATTCACTATGTAGTCTCAGGGTGGCCTCAAACTCACAGCGATCCCCCTACCTCTGCCTCCCGAGTTTGGGATTAAAAGAGTGCACCACCACTCACAGCTTCCCTTCTCTTTGCTCTTTCTTCTCCTCCCTCCTCCGTTCTCCTTCTTTTTCCCTCCATCTCTTTCTCATCTTCCTCCACTCCCCCGTTTTCCTTTCCCTCTCCTAAGAACCAATCTAGGGTCTTGTGTGGTAAGCACAGTGAGCTACATGCACATCCAAGGTACTTCCCTTAAGTGCTCTGAGAAGTAAGCATTTTGAGCCTCCAGAAAATAGTTCCCATAGTTCATCGTGTGGGGGTTGGTGATAGATACAACAATGATCTCACAGAAATAAAGAGAAGAATTAAGGTCACCGGGGGCTGAGAAGGGAGAATAGAAGACTTTGGACAGTACAGTTAGAAAGAGTGAGTTCTATTTTCTGTGGCACAGTTAGAGTGCTGGGAAGATAACTTAGTGGTAGAGTGCTTGAGGCTATGGGCTCAATCCCTGGTACCTCAAGAATAAAGAGCCAGCATAATGTATGTAGTGGAGTGATCATCATTAACAGTCACATATTTCAAGATAACTGAAGAGAGATTCTGAATGTTTGCAACAGGAAGCAATGAAAGAATGTATGTGGTGATGGGTATGCCAGCTCTTCTGACTTGGTCCTCACACTGTGTGCATGCATTCAGATGTCACACTGCATCCCATGAGAATGCACAGCTACTATACAGCCACTCAAAGGAATCTGTTTCTGATCTGGTGTGATAGCACACACTAATTCTATCATTTGAGAAACTGAGACAGGAGGAGCCAGAGTTCAAGGCCAGCCTGGGCTGCATGGAAGTTCAAGATGGACTACCTTGGCTCTGGGGGTGGGGGACGGAGAGAATCCACTTCTACTGTTTCAAAAAGTTTTCACAAGTCAAGGCATAGGTAATTTATAACATATGTCTGTTATCCATTAATATAACTATTTACCCCTCCAAAAATATTAAAGAAACACTTTCTTATTAAAGAGAACCAATATAAGGTTTGGTTTCAAAGAAGTTATGCTTTTTCTTAACATTTCACCATGGCTGCCAAGAAAATGCCTGCTGATCAAGGCCCTGGATGTAATGTTTGATATTAATGAAGAGAAACTCAATTTGAACCTGGAAGTGTAACACGGGTCTCTGGATTATAAAAGATCCTGCTGCAGATAATGTGAGACGTGGTGGTAGTGGTAGTCTGTGCAGCAGAGTTCTTGAAATTCCCTTCTCGTGATGTCTGACATTACCTGTGTTTTCACGCATGCCAAACTGGTCAGAGTGTGTGTATGCATTTAAAAAAAAACTTTAATTGACTACTAATTGTTACCAGACAATTAAAATAACCACTTTTGAGTTCTTTGCTCTATTGTAAAATGATATATGCATTACATTCCTTCATGCAATTAGTGTTTTTTCAGTCTCCCAGTTAGATAAAATTTTACCCCTGTGGATTTTTCTTATTTCAATAGCATTATGTTTTACACCTGAAAAATATTATACTATCATTCAGAGCCATCTCTTGAAGCAGCAGGCATGACCTACATTTTCCTCATTGCCAAGCAAGTTAAAGCTCCTCTTTGAGAAGCAGAGTATCCATCCCTCATTCTCAGCAGACTCACAGTCGGGTCGGATGTGATTACCCACCAAGAACTGGGGCTACACGTTATTCCACTGATAAAACGTTGTATTTCTTGGCTGAGAGACCCATGGCCATATTTTTTTGTACTGCAGAATTTTAGTGTGATTTTTCTTTTTTAAAAAATAATTATTTGAGAGAGACAGACAGATAGATAGATAGATGGATAGATAGATGATGGATAGATGGATGGATGATAGATTGACAGACAGACAGACAGACAGACAGACAGACAGACAGACAGACATGATGGGCACACTATGGGCCTCCTGCCACTGCAGACAAACTCTAGACGTGTATCACTTTGTGTATCTGGCTTTAATGTGGGTACTGGGGAATCAAACCCAAGGCTTTGCAAGCAAGCGCCTTTAACCATTGGGCAATCTTCTCAGCCTCTGGTGTGTTTTCCAAGAGTGGTTGCTTGTCAAGATTTGAAGCACTGCACAGAAGCTGTGGTTTTCCCATGCATTAGCTGTAGGGCTGGCCCAGAGTCCCTAGCATGGAGGCCAGGGTACCATCGCCTCAGTGGCCTTTCTTGGAAGAGAGCTAAGAGCTGAACCCATGGCATCTGATTCTTCTCCATAGGGGGTTGAAGGGTGGCACACAGGGCCCTATGAGGTCTCTCCTGGAATTGCTGTTGATCTGTCTTTGTTGCTTAAAGGCAGGCAGCTCACTTTGCAACTGCAAGTTGCCTTTTGAAGCACCTTTAGCCGACCTCACTGTGAACCACTGGGATTAAAAAGTATATGCCCACCGAGTTTGACACAACTCATTTAAGCACTGAAGATCCTGATAGACTAGATACTGTTACTATGGAAAATTCTACATCTATGGAGTGTTGTATCTTAAAAAAAAATGTCATGCTGACGGAGCTAGGGAGACAAAGTCCTTGCTTCCTGAGTATGAGGACCTGAGTTCACTCTCCCATGCCCTCTGAAGATTACAGGGTGTGGTGGCACAGGCCTTTAATCCCAGCATTGGGGAGAAGATGGGGGATCCCGAAGCTCACTGGCCAGACAGTCTAGCATAGTGGTTGAGCTCCGGGTCAGTGAGACCCTGTCTCAAAGGAGATGGAAGATGTTCCTGAGAATGGTGCCCAGGGTTGTCCTCAGGCCGTCACACACAGGTATACACGCACGCATGCGCACACACACGCACGCACGCACGCACGCACGCACGCACACAAAAAAATTATCCTGATGAATATGGTGGTTCTCGTGCACTGAATGAGTATATTCAAATGTTGATTGTGTTCACTTATGGTTATCTTCAAAAATACAACCTGAAAACAGGCAGATAGAGGAGCTGCTAATGGCAGGGCATGAGGGAAGGGGCTTTAGGCTCACACCAGGGCCAGCCACCATCCCAGCACTGTGTCTTCACCAGGCTGGACAGTCCGGATGTCTTTCCATATGCTAGCCCTCCCTCTTCCCATATTTTTCCTCCCTCCAACATGACTTTGCACTCGGAAGACATTAGCTATTTTTCCTAATCATCCTGGCAGGTGTCCCCAGCCCAGCTGAGCACAGATGAGCATGAGGCTGGGGAGCAAGGGGATCGCCTGAGCTCTGTCGGGTCAGATCTGCCCTGCGGTTGCCAGCCGCTGGTATGGCTGAGGTGACAGAATGGATCCCAGGGGAGTTTTGGCTCCCTCCACTTAACCAGCCTGGGAGCTGCCTGTGCCACTTTTCATTTTCTGGCTCATTTTCAAAAAATGCTTCTAGCAATGAAATGCTTGAAAGCTTAGAAACAGGGGAAAGAGTGCCTAAGATACAGGTTTTCTCATTATTTAGGAGTGCTGGGGCTGGCAGATCCCATAATTGCCATGGCTTCTTACAGGTCCCAGGAGGCGAGCACAACTCTGTAGGGTTCCTCGGGGAAGCAGGAGAGAGGGCAAGTGCCTCTTTGTGGTTTCTGAGGATGGAAGCCATTGTAGCATTATTAGTTTAAATAACTTCCATGGGCTTTGGTGGGTAGTGTGACACCAGAGGGCAGGAGATGAGACCCAGTGTCGCAGCCTCCTAGAGGTGATGGTGGTGGGGGGAGGGGAGGGATGATACTCCGAATTGGTTCTTGCAGACAAGTCTTTTACTATCTTTAGGGATTGGCTAATCTGGGAAAGGTAGTCTCCCCAAGAGCAGGAAGGACCCAAATGTCATAATAGCAGCAGAAAAACACATGCTTAATATGCAAAAGCTCAACAGAAGTCCCTGAAAATTCTTTAAAGTGCCAGTGTCCCTACTAAACAGTCACAGTGACTTATGGGTCCATCTGCTACGTATCTGAGCTGAGACCCCCCCTTCCCTGGTCTCAGCTATTAGAGGGCCACTTTGGAATTAGAGCAAGTGAAAGGGGAGGTCACCGGGGCCCTCCATCCCGATGTGTTCCAACCCTTCCAGCCAAGACTGACACGGCCTTCAAGGCATTCCTGGATGCCCAGAACCCACGGCAGCAGCACTCGTCCACTCTGGAGTCTTACCTCATCAAGCCCATCCAGAGAATCCTGAAGTACCCGCTTCTGCTCAGGGAGCTGTTTGCTCTGACCGACGCGGAGAGCGAGGAGCACTACCACCTGGACGGTGAGCACATGCCCAGCCCCCCCCCCCGGCCCCCCCTTGGGTCCCTGGTGGGTGTCTGTGCAGCCCCTTCATTTCACGGCTTGTATTCTTCCAGTGGCCATCAAAACCATGAACAAGGTTGCCAGTCACATCAACGAGATGCAGAAAATCCACGAAGAATTTGGAGCTGTGTTTGACCAGCTGATTGCTGAGCAAACCGGAGAGAAAAAAGAGGTAGGGGGCCCCTTCTTCTCAGGACCTTTGCTGGGTGTCATGGTTCTCTTCTCACGAGCGGATCTATAGGTACAATACTTGCATGACTGTTCTCTTTGGTGGAACTTTTGTTCTTTAATCCAAGGCGACACAGGGATTTTCCTTCTTGTTTTGCTATTTATTGTAGAAAACATGTTCCTGACACTCACATCTTCACCTTTGTGTATGCCAGGGTTCTCTAGAGGAACAGGAATTATAGAATGAATAATTTTTTGTTTTGTTTTTGTTTTATTTATTTGCATAAAGAGAGAAAGAGAGGAAGGGAGATAGTGAGAGAGAATGGGTACACCAGAGCTTCTTGCCACTGCAAATGAACTCTAGATAAATATGCCGCTTTGTGCATTTGGCTTTACATGGGTACTGGGGAACTGACCACAGGCTCTCAGGCTTTGCAAGCAAGTGCCTTTAACCGCGGAGCCATCTCTCCAGCCCTAGAATGAATATTTAGTATAAAAGGAATCTGTTTTATTGACTTACATGACATGCGCTAGGCAGTCCAACAGTGGCTCTCTGCAGGGTGGAGAGTCAGAGAACCCAATAGCTGTTCATTCCACAAGCCTGCATGCTTTCACAGTCTCAGTTTGGCACTGAAGGCTGGGGGGAAGCGGCGTTCCTGGAGAGCCACTGGGCTTCCGTCCACACTGGAAGGCTGAAGAAGCTGTGCTCTGATGTCCACGAAGGGTGGCAACAATAGGGTGGATCTATTCACCAGCCAGTAGGAAAGGCAGCCAGGCAAAAGGCATTGAGATTTCCTGGAACTTCTTAATATACAGGCTGCCTTTGGAAGGACTGTCTACTCTGAGGGAGGGTTTCTCCCTCCTCTCTCAGGTATTCCTTCCTGGAACTGCTCTCATAGACCTGCCGAATTGATTCCCGATTCATTCAAATTGACAATAGAGATGAGCAGTCACTGGATCTCTGGTTTTAATCTGTGCTACTACGTGTCATAGGGGACCACCATTGATACAATCTTGGCTGTTTCTGAGAATGCCATTAAGGGGCAAGTGTGTGGCACCAGAGATTAGAATACTATCAGGCAGGTAGTAGATAATGCTTGTTGAATGAATGCAAGTTTCCAATAGCTGAATAACTTTTTTCTAACCTACCCCCAAATATTTTTAAAAGCAGCATTCACAGGACCATATACAGCAATAAAAGGCTTAGAGTTAACCAGGCAGGACAGTGCACACTTTAACCCTTGCACTTGAGAGGCAGAGGTAGGAGGATTACTGAGGTCTAGGCCACCCTGAGATTACATAGCCGATTCCAGGTCAGCCTGGGCTAGAGCAAGATCCTACTTCGACACCCCCCCCCAAAAAAAAGGCTTAGAGTTAACCAAAAATTGTGCCGAAATCATAGAAAAGGGCTATTAAAATGTCAGTGATATGGACATACACAGGGAAGGTGTGATGTTAGGTGACACTCATTAGTTTTGGGGTGCACCTAGATTCAACTGGAACCTTGTACTTGGTTTTGCTTTCCACCTAAAGAGGGGAAAAGGCAGAAAGATCTGTGAGGGCCTCACCTTTGCTCCTGCAGTGATGAGGAGGGTAAAGACAGAGCAGGCAGTTGGCTTGTTGAGGCTAAAACATAAAGGGTCATTATCTAGGCTTATCTTAATAACGTCTTAGACGGAACAAGTTTGCAGACTGTTGGGAAGATAACATTTACAAAGAAGTAAAATCATGACATCTCATGGCAGCTTATGAAAGAACAGGTTAAAGAACATACCTGATTCCTAAGATGTTGGAGCAATCTAGATAGGAAATGTAGGGGTTCATGGAAAAGTCTAAAGTTCACAGACTTCTACATGCTTCACAGAGCTCTGGAGAGGAATTGTAGAGGGAGACAGACTGGGTTTCCCACAGAGCTGGAGGAAGTCAAGGAGGCCGTTCCTAGACTGGATGTTTGCAGATTGAATACCTACACCTCACAGAGTTGTGCAGGGTTGGGACCCTGGAGGTGAAGGTGTGCTGAAAGGAGTGTCCTTGTCAATTGATATGTGACGAACAAGCAGAGAATGAAAATGTCCACAGCCTAGGAAGGAGGTGATAACTTAATCTCTCAGGGATGATAAGAGGTAGACACTGCTACTCTGGAATTGGATTTTTTTTTATTAATAAAAAATTCATAATAATATTTTTAAAATCCTCATTAAAAGTTGTAAAAGTCAGAAAAAGGTAAGAAGAAAGCTCTATAGTCTTCAAACACAGAAGTTAGGCCTTTTGGCCAGGCAAGGTTGCACTTTGGAGGCTGAAGCAGGATTATGAGCTCAAGACAAACTGGATAACATAGAAAGATTCTGTCTCCAAAATAAAAGAAAAAGAGAAAACAAACATCTGACTACTTTTAATACTATGCCATAATTTTTATTTAAAAATTAATAAACATGCACACGCTTAAATAATTATATTTTG
This sequence comes from Zapus hudsonius, assembly GCA_004024765.1. NCBI lineage: Eukaryota > Metazoa > Chordata > Mammalia > Rodentia > Dipodidae > Zapus > Zapus hudsonius. The sequence continues at coordinate 32,640 of PVHP010013144.1, read as the reverse complement.
AAAGCAATTTCATGTTTTGATTTTGTTTTATATTGAGCACAGAATTTTCATTGTGTGCTAGAACAGTGATTATTTAATTCCTGTTAGGCGCTTCTCTTGGCTTCATGTGTTGATTACTGTATTATTGAAAAGTCTCCTTATTTCTGAGACAGGGCCTCATGTAGTCCTGACTAACCTTGAACTTGCTGTGTGGCCAGGGAGGACCTCGAACATTTGATGCTTCTGCCTCTGCCTCTGCCTCTGCCTCCCATGTTCTAGGATGATAGATGTGTGCTGCCACTTCTAGTTTTAGGAGGTGCCAAGTTTCAAACCCAGGTCTTCATGAATGTTGGGCAAGTACGCTACCAATTGATCCCCAGCCCCCCAAATCATTTCTTGTTTTAATCACAAGACTGTTTTTTCCCTATTGTATTTTAGTTTCTTTTTCTTTTTCTCTTTTCTCCAGTCTGGCAGAAGCAGATTTTATTGGATTATGGAAAGGAACATGTTCATTATATTTTGTCATATTTTTATCATATGCCAAGTAAATTTCTGGATTTTTATGACCTTATGAGCAAACGATCTTCTTGCTTCTTACAGAGTAGGTGGTATGGAAGGTGGGCTGCAAAGAATGGAGGAGAGCCAGACAGGGTGTGCTTACAAGTCAGAGGCTATTAAAGGGTATCACTTGGTGAAACTGGAGGTCCTTTGAAAAGAAATTTGGACAATCAAGAAATCTGTTCAGCACAGAACAGAGAGCTACAGTATTATACAGAGCTTTTCCTGTTGTGCTGGGATTATAAATAGAAATGCGCACAAATCAGAAAGCAGGACCCTTGACTAGATGTCAGTATTAAAGAAGAGGAAAATCATATTTTGCCATCAAAAGTTCCAAACCCTGCCAAGTTAAGGCTTGGGCAAAATGTCTCCAGAGAGCAACAGAGGGCTTTGTAGAAGAAGGATAGGATGAGCAAGCATAAGGAGGTTCTGAGGGAGAACTGATTACCTACAGGCTGTTGATTGCTCAAGAAACATAATTAAAAGGCACCTTCCCTCTCTTGTCTCCATTGAGGAAAATGTTCTTGTGGTCTTGGTTCCATAAGAATAAAAGCTTAGGGAAAACGAATTCTTAGATCCAGACCAAGACCATTGACATGTACACCTCCACTCACAGCAATGTGTGGGATTGTTACAGGATTAGAGAGATTAGAACTCCCAGGCCCCTGACTCTCAGGCCTGCAGTACTTATCCGTGTTTGCAAAGAGTTGAAAGACACAGACACCAAGAAGAGTAAGTGATGAAAGATATATTAAGGAAGAGGTGGGGTAAGAGGGAAAAAGCAGACAAGCTCCCAAGCCGAGAGGAATTCCTCCCTTCCCAACCATGCTGGGAGGGGAGGGGGAAGGAATGGAGTAAAATCTCTTGCGTGGAAGCTCGGCTCACTTATATGAATTAGACATTTAATTAGAATGGGCCTCTTTGCCAAGCCCCATCTATATGAAGTTTTTTGGTTGGTTGTTGGGCCAGCACTGTTGACTCAAGCAAAAGGGCCCACCCATGGGTGTTAATGAAAAGTTGAGCAAGAGCCAGGAATGTTGCTTATATCTTGCATAAGATTGAATCAGACTGCTTCTAGGCCTGTGTTTCAAGCTGACTACCTTAAAAAAAAATGGCTACCACGCTCTTCAATTCTATCAAGACAAAAAGGGAAATTGGGCAGGTTACTCTGGAAGTGCAGAAATTCTGTTCTCACAGACACTCCTGGTCCTCTTAGTTCTGTGGATGACAGTGTCTTAGAACTGGGCTTATGAACAGTTTGTAAGCAGTTGGGAATATGAATACTTACTGTTATCTGTGTTGGCAGCAGTAGGCTTATATTGAAATGGAAACATTGTAAGGGCACAGCATACCTGAATCCCGTCTTCAGCAAATGTTCTTTCGGGCATCTCTGAGCTAAGATATGTTCATAGGAAATAATATTGTAAGGAAATATCTAAGAGGCTGGGTCTTTTGTCTCCCCTCCCACATACAATATTGCACTTAGGGGAGTTGAACTGGACCCCATAGAATATTCCTTTGCTTAGGAAATAGGAAGAAGAAGCCAAAAAGATATTTTCCTTAGAATCCTTCCAACAGCTTGATTTCATAGGACATTCTAGTCTTTGTTAAGGACCTGGCCTCCTAGCAGAACTTGCACTTAGGATTTTAGAGGAAGACTTAGAAGGGGCCAGTGGCAGCCTCAGGGGAGCTGTTGGCCAGTGTGAGCAGCCCAGAGCCTCTTACTGTGCCTTAAACATGGACACTTCTCAAGAGAGAGATCAGATACTCAGGGGTTCTATTATTCCATTTCCCCCTATGCAACAGCCATCCAAAAATCTTGGTGGTCACTGCTGTCCTATATCACATGGGTAGATGAGCTTGCACTTCCCTTGGTACCAGGGCCCAAGGCTCAAATGTCCCATGAGTCTTTTCATTCTAGAATTCAGGTTGAAGAAGTCTTGGACAGGTCCTTTCAATGGCTGCTCTTGAGGACTGATAAAGATGTATCATACCATATCCACTGCTCAAATCATATGGCCATGCTCCAAATGCTATGGACAGGGATATAGACTTATATACATTGTGTAGTCTGGTAGAAGGTGCTGGAAAATCAGCTGGCAGAAGGTACATATCACACACACACACACACACACACACACACACACACACACACACACACACTTTTGTCTCCTGGAGGAAGTAGAGTTGGAACAACATAGAATAGAAGCCTTTAGTCATTTTTTAAAAGATAAAGCTCTGGAGGCTGTGGCATGGTGTATTTTGGGAGAATTTTCCTGAATATCCTTTTCCACCTAGGACATTGAGAAATGGTGGTGGAGACTTCACTGTTAATGTCCTGGGGGTTTGCTTGATATATGACTTTATATCTATAAGCATAGTACTATGATTGCCTCATTTTTTACAGTAGGTTGTACTAATAATCATGTGTCTCAGCAGTCATTGTAGTATTATATGATTACCCCATTAAAGAGGCAATGGTACCTATACTCTGTCCTGCCGGGGCCACAGCTCCAGCACAGGTGCTGATTTGGATGACTTGAGAAGGGAAGGGAAAGCTACATGCATGAGTCTGGTGGAGGGCTTTCAGGTTGCTGCTGTGTATAGAAACCAGTGAGGTCAGATGCAGCAACCTGAGAGCCTTTGTCCTTAGGAAATGAAATTTCAGGTTTTCATAAGTGTGAAATGTCACCTTGGGGAAGAGGAATTGGACTTGGTTTTCATGAACCCCAAGGATGGGAGTGAGTAGGCAGCAGGTCACTGAGGAGGCCCATGGAACAGGAAGCTTCTAGCACTTCCAGGTGGGGTGGGCCACTGGCTTGTTCTGGGATGTGTTTACGTAGAACCCCAGCCCCCTGTTTCAGCGTGGACATGCCATGCGAGTTTCATCACACTGTGTTTCTAGCCCAATATGGCTGAATTCATGACACTGTTCTTTGGTACTGTGAGATCCCGTGACATCTACGATTTGTTGCTTCAAGTAGAACTGATGTCAACTGAAACACTGAGCAGTGAAGAGGACTTTATAAATGCGATTGGTTCCTTTCTATACTGTTCTTTAATTCTTTCATACAGACAAGTAAAAATCATACGGAATGCTTCTCAGTTTACTTTGAGATTATATCTTGATAATGCCTAAATCAAAAATGTATTTAATTCCTCAGCAAACCCTCTGCGAAGTTGAAAGAGTAAGTGTAGGCTATCTGTCTGTATGAATAGTAGACAACAACCATGCTTTGGTGTATACACAACCATTGTGGAACGACCAAATCAAACTAGTTAACTATACTTAACCTCATGGACTAATAAGCAAATGCTTTTAGGAAACATATTTTCAAGGTGTAAAATTGGCATCAGCCTGCTGTATTTTAAAAACATGTGAAAGCCTGATATGGGTCCCACTACCCAGTAAGTGTTGCCACCTCTCTGCTTTGCAGGTGGCAGATCTGAGCATGGGGGACCTGCTGCTGCACACCACTGTCGTCTGGTTGAACCCACCGGCCTCCCTGGGAAAGTGGAAAAAGGAACCAGAATTGGCAGCTTTCGGTAGGTGTCAGAGAGGGTGCTGAGGAGGGAAATGGCTATCTTGTTTTTAAAAACAAGAATGTGTTTTTTTTCCTAAGATACAATGTATTGCAATAAAGCTAATTACAGTGTGTTGTTCCAACCACAAGCTTCTCACAAATTATTCACAAATAAATTAAACCAGTTAAAATGTGCTCAATGTAGTGGCCGCTCAGCTTCATATTGGATAGATGTAGTTTGCCCTGGTATGTCCCACTGTATAAACACAGAAAGGGAAAGAATATAAAACTTGTTTTAAAATTTTATCTGTTTTAATGTATGTGAATGCAATTGCAAGTGCTCACTCCAGGGCTCCTTTCATTGCAGACAAACACCAGATACTTGAGCCATTTCTTTAGTCATGGGTGACCTGAGAATTGAACCCAGGCCTGCAGGCTTTGCAAGGAAGTGCCTTTAACCACTTAACCATCTCTCCAGCCCTAGGATTTTTTAATTTGGTTGCTGGTCTTAGTAATGGATTAATTGTAAATAAAGGAAAAGTGAAATGAAAAAAAAAAAAATCAAGAGAAGACTGCCCATTTCTGAAGCCCTGAATCAAGGAGTTTTCCTTCTTCCCTGACTGCCTTGCTCTGTGGAACACCAGGACTCAGGATGTTGAGTCTCAGCTGTACTGTTGTTGTGACTTTGATGGCCTTTCAGGGACATGCCACTCAGGATTACTACTATTGACTGTAGACATGTTTGTGGTGTGTTTTCAGTAAGCTCATTCAGGTGGATGAAGTTAGATCTTATGACTTTTTGTGACTGTAATGTAGTCATGTGCTTTCTGAAGGAGGAAAGCCAAGGTAACCCATTGGGAGTTGTGCACATTGAGAAAATACAGCTGGGGCTTTTGGTGTAGGTGTGACTGTGTCCTGATGCAGTATTGTTCCTGAATACAAAGCAGTCAGCAGCCATGCTTCTTGTTGTACACAAGTCCACAATTCTGAGACTAACGTCCAACCATACACAGTTTGTGGGAGGAAAGGATTCATTTCAGTTTACAAATCCAGAGGACATTCCATCAATGGCAAAGGTAGCTGGCTCCTTCCATAGATCCAAGCAGAAAGAAGCCACCAAATAGCCAGCAACCACCAAAAGCAAGCACAAACCACCAGAGCTCAAACTGCTCACTATACCTCTGGGCCGGACTCAGATCCTCGTTCAGTGACATTCCCCCCTCTAGCAGGAATCTGCCTGATAGGGGCTGAAGTTACAAACCCAACTTTAATAAAACCCATTCATCTGCACTGTCACATTCAAACTACCAAACTTCCGTTCCGTGTTTGTTCCTAGCCTCCCACAGAGATTCAGGAGCAGGAAATCTAACCTTTACTTGTTGCTTAGCTGACATTGTTTTCTGACTTTGAGAGTGGAAAGGTTGCTTACTCCTTCGTTGACGAAAACTTTCTTCTCCATGATGTGTACAGAGTGTTCCCAAATGGAACATTTTAGTGATATGCAAATTAGAATATTTAAAACAAGGATTCTTTGGACTTTCTACTTAAGATTCACTCAGCTTTCCTAAAATTTCCAAAAAAATATTCCTAAAGTTTCCAAAGAGCCTCTATAGCTGTTGAATATACTGCATAAAAATTACTGTGTATCTATATATCTATCATCCATCTATTTGTCTATCTGTCTGTCTATAGTGTGAGAACACATACAACTAAATGGAGCATTGGGGTATTTTCACAAGTTGATGGTTTCTGAGAGTTGAGTATGGGGGGGCAGTAGGACCTGCTTTCTTTTCGATATTGCCGCTGTGTTTCTTCTATTGTGATTTTTTCTTGGAGTGTCACACTCTCCATCCAATTTTTACTTTTTACTTTTTTTGTTTTGCTGCATCCTTTATAGAACAAGAGATTCAGAAATAAATGATCCATATCATCTATTTGCTTCAGATATTGGGCTATAGTCTTAACAGTTCCCGAGGTCAACATTTGAATATCACATGACTTATCCCCTGAAATTTTCAGATTTCATATAGTTAATTAGAATTAACTATGTAGATAATTATCTATCTATCTATATATAGATAATTAGCATGGGAGAAGTTAGGAGTCTGCACACATTTTTTCTGATCAGAGGCCACAGTATATTTTAGACCTCAGGGTCAAGAGGCCATCAGCTTGGGCACTCGTAGATGTTATGATGGGTGAGGCAGTTCAGTTCCGTGTGCATGGGGAGAGGTGGGGTTGAGGTCAAGCCAGCCAGGGTTCAGCCTGGAGGCCCAAGCTTATAAGTAGTTCAGAGAAATGCCAGTTTTAAGATGTGGGACTTTCAGTGACACTCGTTTGGACTTTGGGTGACACTTATTTTCCAGCCTCAGATAGACTGCATTCCTCTGCTCCGTGTTTCCACAGTGTTGGGTGGATGGCTGGCACCAGAAGATGAGCCTGGCACTCCTGACCCAGTTCTAAACACATGCTGCATACTCTAGCCCCATGTACGAACTCATTAGGGGCCTTGTTACTGGACGGAAAACTCTGGAAGACACTGATAAGGGGCAAGCTCATTGTTACTCAGAACCTTCCCCAGAGTTACAGGAAAGAGAAAGAATTAAATTTGGGCTCATGGACACAGGCTGACTGTGGTCCTCATGAGCAATGTGTGGCTGTGTCATAGATACGGTCATTAAAGGTGACAGCTGTGATTTCAGGTAGCAGAGCAGAACTAACCCAGCCTTAGAAATGTGTTTTGAAGCAAGGCATTATTGCTGTTGGGAAGTAGGTTAATGACCATTGGTGAGGCAGTTTTTGGGTGACAGCCTGGTTGTCCTTTTGTTTGACTCTCAGGACATAGTGCAACTTTCTTCTGAAAAGGATATTGGCTTGCTGTCACAGCCTCATGACTCACAGGGTGGGCATTGTGTACTGAATGTTAATGACCGTCACCATTAAAATTAAAAAGAAAGCAGAAGAAGGATGGAATTTTCCTTGCAGGGTATTAGCTATTCACCTTTTAGGTCCTAAAGAAAGTGATTTAGGCATGACCTCTATCCTGAAAACTCCTAACATTCTGTATCAGCTGAAAGGCCATGGCTGAAGGGGCAGGTGGGGGTGTTCATACCCTGGCAAAGCCTGTCCTAGTAGTTAGAAGATAAGCCAGATAATTTAGGATGGTCTCCGGAGGGCAGGGATGTGGCCTGAACCTTCATTCTGTTTTAATTCCATGTCTGGCACACCAACCAGTCTCTGCCTCCTCCAGCTACTACATGGATTGAGGTCAGAGAAGCAAGAGACAGAGAAACTGCCTTGGGATGCTGGGGCAGCCATTAACAAACTACCTTGAGCCTAGTGGTTAACACACAGCAGAACCTTGATTCTCACGTTCGGAGAGGCCAGAGCTACAAGGTCCTACTTTGTCATCCATGATGCCAGCTAGCTGTGTCTTCACATGCTAGAAAAGACAGGCACCTCTTCTGGGCCTTTGGAGAGCACTGACCCCAGCCGTAAGGGCAGAACTTTCCTGGCCTCATCTCTTCCCAAAGCCCCTGCCTCCTGAAACCATTCCACTGGGATTAGTTTCAACATAGGAATGCAGACACACAGACTGAAGCAGAGACAGGAGGACCAGGGACAGGCTGGAACCACCCTTCCATTCCTTCCTGGTCCAACTCCATCCCCACCTTCAAGAGAATTCAAATCACTGCTGTGTTAAACATTCCGGCATTGCTTAAAGAATTTTCTGGAAGCGTATACATACATAACTTCATCCTATCTTCCCACCCCATGTTTACTGCTCCTAAGGAGCTTACTCTTGATTCACTGCGTTTGCAAGAACTGGGATTGTATTGTATTTCATTTCTTTAGCACAACAACATGGATTTTATTTCCTGAATTATGAACAATGTATGTGTGTGTGAGGGGGAGGGGAAAATATGCATATATGTAAATAAATCACTCTGAGTAATTATATTACTATTAAGGGTATTTGTATTAATCCTGCAGCTACTAAATTAGTACACTTTTGTGGAACATGTATCAACTTAAGTTTTATCTTTTGACTATTACAGCTAACGTGTATTTTATCTAACAGTTGTGTGTGTGTGTGTGTGTGTGTGTGTGTGTGTGTGTGTGTGTGTGTGTGTGTGTGTAGGGGAGTATTTCCTCTTATTTATGTTTTCTTATTTTGAGTGAAAATTTTGTCTCAGGAGGCTTTTGCTTTTCCCAGATGTGATAAATGAATGGAAGGCAGTTGAGAGAGAGAGAGAGAGAGAGAGAGAGAGAGAGAGAGAGAGAGAGAGAGAGAGAGAGAGAGAGAGAGAGAGCTGGAATCCTGCTGTCCTCCACAAAACTGCCATAAATTATCAACATTCAGGGGGAAATCTCATGTCATAACTGCCTCTATTTCTTTCTCTTTCCAGTCTTCAAAACAGCTGTGGTCCTTGTATATAAAGATGGTTCCAAACTGAAGAAGAAACTGGTAAGACTTCATATTTCTCCCTATAGTTCCGAAGTACCCCCCTCTCTCTCAGCCATGTCTGCATAATTCTACCCTTTTGTTAGCAAAAGCCTTAAAAATTTTGTTTTCTTATGTTTTGTAAGTGCCCCCAAGCACTCTGGAGGAGATTCTGGCTCCTGTATGGATCGTGAGAGGGAATTCATATTGAGTGCCCTCCACCCCCATGACCCAGCTTCCTGTCACTGCCCCTCTGTCACCTGTTCTTGTTTGAGGTCCCCTTCTCCTCTGGGGGCCTCTCTGACACACCTTTAGTTAGGAATATGGCTTTCACGCTGTCCCAAAGCCTCGCACACCCTGGGAAGGAACCAAAGAGCAAAGAGAGTGTGCTGTTCTTTGGGACGAGCCCTGGAGATACTGAGTGAGGTCTGAGGTCTGTCACTGCTGTGCAGGCTGATTCATTCGCTGCTGCTTCCCTCCTGCAGGTAGGATCTCACAGGCTGTCCATCTACGAGGAGTGGGACCCCTTCCGGTTTCGCCACATGATCCCTACTGAAGCTCTGCAGGTTCGAGCACTTCCCAGTGCAGGTAAGAAAGGACATGCTCTGTGTGTGTGTGTGTGTGTGTGTGTGTGTGTGTGTGTGTGAGAGAGAGAGAGAGAGAGAGAGAGAGAGAGAGAGAGAGAGAGAGAGAAGATAGAAGATAGAGAGAATGGGCACACCAGGGCCTCCAGTCACTGCAAACAAACTCCAGATGCGTGCACCTATGCATCTGGCATTACGTGGGTACTGGGTAATCGAACCTGAGTCATTAGGCTTTGCAGACAGTGCTGAGCCAACTTGAGACCATGATCAAACAAAGGTAATATAGATAACTCATTTTCCTTTTAACTGAGCAATCCCACAAGGCCCACCAGAGGCATGAAAATGCAAAAGGAAATACACATTCCTTTGCCTTAACTATCACAGGTGTTGATCTTTGCCATTCACGCAACGGTTTTGAAATATTTGTTCTTGTCTGTGATCCAAACAGGAACAAAGGCAGTTGTGGAGTAGCACAGCGTACACTTGATAATGCCGTTAGCTAGTGCTTCAGCAGGGTGATGTACCTCTGTGATACAGAGGCCCGATCCAGGCTTACCTTGAGGCCAGGTGTGGACAAGAGAATAGGAGACGGCTCTCCCAGGCATCACGGAGGGCTCGTCTTTAGGCATCAAGTGGAAACACTTGGTCATGCCTGTTCCTTGCCCACCTGGACTTATCTGCAGCTCTCAGGTAGTATAAAGATGTGGAGGAGCGGCAGGTGGATATCTGCATTGTGCTTCAGCATCCATCTGAAGTTCTCACTGTCTGATGCTTGTTGCTTAACTTCTCCCTGATCTACGTGTCGACTCCATAAGAAACAAACTGGGTCAGATCCTTGTAACACCAACCAGTCCAATGTCATGAGGAGAGAAGTGGTAGGATCATGGATGCCTTTGTACTTGTTCCCTCCAAATGAACTAGATGTATTCTTCACTGTTGTCCCTTGCAGTAGAAGAATTCAGACACCAGTGATTTCAAATCCAATGATGGCTTAAGTGTCTTGTTAACCAGAGTGCCTTTTTACATATGATTTGATGGGCAAACTTGACTTACATGTAACTTTACAGGAACCCATGGATTGTGTGGTGTCTTTTTTCAAACTTTGGGATCTTAGCTTCTGAGTTATCTCCATCATGTTTCCTCATGCAGGGTTTGTAAATGTATAAGCCTATTTTTAAGGCAAAAATTCAGCCATCCTAGCCAGGAACTTTGCCTTCATTAAGGAGCAAATACACAAAGACTTCACATTTTGAAAACAAAGCTATCTTTGTGATGTGACATTTCGTTCTCTCGCCCTCTGGTTTTCATTCAAATCAAATGTAAAACCTTAATGATCAAAGCACATTTTAACTGAATTAAAGACCTGTCAAAATGTCTCTCGTGGTAAGGTGCATTCCAGCGGATTTGAGAATCAGCATTGCAGTGTCTAGGTTTTTATCTTAGTTTGGGAAAGTTTGTACAGTTTTCTGGAATAGATTCTTGTTGGGGTTGGCTAATGTGGCCACAGGGAGGGTTTGTGATGAGCGTTGTGAGCCACTGGATCAGAAGGAAACCTCACTGTGGGAAGCTTTAGTGTCCACAGTGCATTATTCCTTTCAGAAACACTTTATTCATGACCTAAAACAATATGATGTGCTTGGTGTGACAGGTTTAGGCATTAGAACAGGCCCCTTGTATCCACATTCACGAATTCAACCAATAGCAGACAGAAACTATTTTGGGGGAAAATGGCATTTTTACTGAACTTGTAAGAGAATGTCAGCAAGTCTATTAAAATGTACCCTGACTCGTCCTTGTTCGAACTTCTCTAGATGCAGAGGCCAATGCCGTGTGTGAAATTGTCCACGTGAAGTCGGAGTCGGAAGGGAGACCAGAGAGGACTTTCCACCTGTGCTGCAGGTGAGCCGCAGGGAGTAGTGGGAACAGTCCTCCATCTCCCTCTGTTCCACACACGGGCATGAGCCAAGCCAGATTCCTTGTGCCATGTGCTTCTTCATGCACATTTGAGAAGTTCACACTTAGTCAAATGACAATAATTGCCTACGTGTAAAAGAATTGTCTTAGAATGTGGAAGGGCCGATTTAATAATGTTCTAAAATGGAACATTCTAAAGAGATTCCTCTTCCCATCTGCTTTCTTATGTTACATTGTTGGGCACCCAGTCAGAACAGTGGAGAGTTTGCCCAAAGGAGGTCATAGAAGTGACAGTATTGCCAGGATGCGACCTATTCGAGGTGCTTCAACGTGGGCGTAGTAGGTCACCTGCAGACCTTGTGTAGATGTTAACTTTATAATGTGCTTTTCTTCTTACTCTTCTTGCTGATTTTCTGTCTTTTTTTCTCTCCTCCTTCTTCCCCCCTTTCTTCCTCTTTCATTCCCCTTGCGAGTCTGAGGTCTTCCCTCATGTGTCCAATTCTCTTTTGACCCCTGGAATATGAAAATTGGTGGTCCCAACAGATGCAGTTCCATTTTTTAAAATGTGATTCACAGCCAGGCTTTATTTAATGATAGGCACTTGGTAATTATCTGAGACTTATCTAATAATTATAGGCCCTGAATATCTGATAGTTTATATAAAATTGAATCAAGATTATGATTATTCAAGATTTTTAATGTTATCCCTAGTATAGTAAGAAAGCACATTATCAAACATTAAGGATGTGTAGTGTTCCATGTAGTCAGACCTAGGGAAACCACAGCTGATAGGATGGTACTCTGCCCAGTTGGTTACAGAAAGTGGACATTGCGTTTAACTTCACAACCTACGCTGCATGTTCCCATATCACCTCTCTGTGTTGGTGACTGAGATCAACAGAGAGCAGGAAGCTTTCAGAAGTAAAAAATGTTCAGACATTCTACACAGGGTTTGGATATCTTCATCATCTACGTAGGCTCCTGCATTTGTGGCTTCGTTGGTAACTTCATGGAGTTGAGCATAACTGTGTCTACAGGTGCCATGTGTTTATGGGGAATATCAGATAAAATTCCTCGGTGGAAATGGGAAATTCGGCCAGGTGTGCTGGCACACCTATAAGTGTAGCACTCGGAGGAGGAGGTTCACCAGTTCCAGGCAAGCCTGGGATACATAGTGAGACCTTTATCTCAACTTGCACGCATACACATATACACATGTATACATAGAACTTAACAAGAAAAATAACTCTTATCTTGAAGATATTTTACTGCCATGGAAATGAGGATTTGGGGAAATTTCACAATTCTTGAGAACATAGCCTTACTATGTTGCAGTCTGTCTCAAGGAGGAAAGCAGCAGGCACGTCGAGGTATCAGTCTGGGCACTGCAGAAGTGCCAGGCGCTGGTGGTTCAACGACATCATAGACTTAAAGACTGTGTGCACCTTAAAGGCCAAGGGCGGAATTTGGAATCTGGCAACTACCTGGCGTACAATCAGTCCTTCCATCGGTTATCTGTTCCTGGCAGGATTCTGGGTCCCATGTTGGCTGCATAAGGAGAATCAAGAAGCTTAGAGACAGGAGGACAGGTTCTTCATCCCTGCTCTGAGAGGCAGCTGAGCAGAGAAATTGGAGTCATGGCCTCAGTCTTTAACCTTTGCCCTCAAGGACATGTTTTTCTTGGGTTGCACCTGATGACAGAGTACTGTTTCGCTAACATGCATAAATCTTCTCTTCACAGCTCCCCAGAGAGCCGGAAGGATTTCCTGAAGGCTGTCCATTCCATCCTGCGGGATAAGCACAGGAGACAGCTCCTCAAAACCGAAAGCCTCCCCTCGTCCCAGCAGTATGTCCCTTTCGGAGGAAAGAGATTATGTGCGCTGAAAGGTGCCAGGCCAGCCATGAGCAGGGCAGGTACTGTGGGGATTCAGACGTACAAGATCCCCGTCACCCCAACTCCGCTATAGAACTCCAGGGAGCCAGAGTTAGGTGTGGCCTTGTGAGGGCTGACTTAGGCTACATTCTTTCCTGGTGTGAGGTTCCTTGTCCTGGCCTCTTTCCCAGTGGCTTCTGCTCTCTTGCCTTCCCCCAGCCTTCCCTTGCTGTCCTTCTCCTGGCTGTGAGCTCCTCTCTCATTGGCCAAGCCAGCTAGCCATGCAGCCTCTCTCTCTGATGGGGTCCTCTTAGCTCGCTTGTGGAATGAGGCTCCTCGCTGCTTTGCATGACAGCCAGCTTTGTGTAGCTCAGAGCAGGGAGTTGTCAGCAAAGTCACAGCCCACCGTTATGAGAACACAGTGGCTTCAGAGGCTGGCCACAGAGCCTGCCCTGTTCTCAGTAAGCATCTCAGGCTTGGTAGACCAGATGACGCAGGAGATTCCTGACCCTTGCTTTTTGCACCTGCAACTTTAGGTTTAGTCTCAGCGTTCATTTAGGAAGGGTTCATTTGCTACTGGAAAAGAAAAGGCTAGAGTTCAATGGTTCCCCATTAAATATTCTGTAGAAGTCCTATGTCTCTGGACAATGAGGAGGGCACATTTGTACCGCCACCTGCAAACAACAGCAGGCCATCCCAGAAGAAAGATGTTTGCCTAATACTCAGCCATGCGTAATCAGATTCACATGTTAACACTTTAGCTTCTTTCCTAAGAGGCAGCCAAGAATTTTGTAGAGAGGGTTCCAATGAAAGAATATTCCTTTGCATTTGAAACAAACAAAAAAAAAAAGTTCTACCCTCTGAGCCAACTAGTTACCTTTCCACCGGTTCTCAACTGTTTTAAAGAATTGTAAATAGCTCAAGGCTTTCTTAGGAATAACCCATCTTTCATGATCAAGCTTTTATATTCTTTAAGCGCCTTGAGCTTAGTGTTAAACTGGGGGAGGAAGTGGGGGAAAGGGAATCTTAAATCTGCAATCAAGTGATAAGTTTATTGAAAACTGTGAGGTTCTTCAAAGTGGCCTGGGAGTCTTACATGTATCCATACTCACAATTTCTCACACAGTCCCCAGGTAAAGACAGCTCATTGATCATTTTATGATGAGAGAGAGATTTTCTCTTCTTGGAATTACTTGACCTGCTCCTCTTACTGCTGGGGAGTGTATGTCCCACCCTCAGGGAACCTGTCAGTGACTTGGTTCCAGGTTTTAATCAGTGGACCTAAATTCAGAGGTACATTTTCTTAAAAAAGAAAAATAAAAGACACTTGTCTATAGGATACACAGACGTTTTTCTCCTGAGATCTTCTTGGAAAGAGAATAAAACCAACCAGCCGCCTAGATCATTATTATGAAGACCAAGAGAAAATCCTGGCATTACAGCCTGTTGGGTTTCCTGCTGCCTCATTTTTGACCAAAGAGCATCTTGATTGCTCTGCTTTGAAGTCATTCACTACCAACCCAAATCTTCATGTTCCATGACTTACGAAGAGGCACTGCAGTGAGTCAGGCTGTCACTAGTCTGCATGACAACTAAAAACACTTGTGTGAAAGATGGTCTCCCTAAACAGACTAGGAGGAACCTGCTGATATTAGCTGGGTTACTAGGTTCATAAAGGATGGATGGTCCTCACTCATCCTGTACTCTCCAAAACACCCGGATGGTTGATTTTTCCCTCTGTTCCATTTGGTTCCATTGGAAACAAGTACCCTGCCTCTCTCTGCCCTCTGTCTTGAAGGATGACTTACTTATGCCAGTGACTCAGTTATAATTTTTTTCTTGTTCTACCATTTTCTTAAATCTCAGCCTCATAGAGCAGCTGGATGAATTCATATCACTATCTCTGTTCCATAATTAATATTTTACTATATATTTTCACTGTCACCTATCAATCTGTCATCCATTGATTCCATCTTAACACATTTCAAAGAGGCCACTTGGAATCAGGGTCATTCGCATGTAGCGGTTAGAGATAAAATAGAGAACTTTTTGCTTCTTTTCCATTGAAAAGTAGTTTTCTTTCTTTTTTCAAATTTTTTCTTCCATTTTGCCTGGGAATGCTTTTTATTCCTTGCTTTGCACAAGAGTAGCATTCATTTGTTCCATGTCTGGAGATGGAGTGTTCAGGATGGTGATGGACGCCTGGGTCTGAGCAAGTCAGGCCATTGTTCTCGGGACTTGTGGCCGCTGTGGTGGAAGTTGAAGTTGCATTTTCAGTAACTGGCACAGGCCTCTCCTAGCAGCTCTGATGAATGGTTCTTAGCCTGGGCTTGAGGAAAGCTCACTTGTGCTGAGACCTTTCCCCTTCACTGGATTTATTTCCGGTAGTCAATGCAACAACCGCTTCACTCTTGAGGGAGAAGTGACATCATTTCTTCACGAGTCATTGTGTGTGTGTGTGTGTGTGTGTGTGTGTGTGTGTGTGTGTTTTGGCTGCATTCATTGCTTACTTGATTGGGGGTGTCCTTTATTGGCCTGTCTTTAGTAATTATGGCTTCCGAGTGAGCAGTCAGTTAATTCAAAGATTTTTCCTTCACTTTTAGGCCCTTTCTGCAGCACTTGTTTGTTCCCCTGTGTGAGTGGCATCTATTATTGATTTCTCATTCCCTGGAGGCAGTAGTGTTTTAATTGCACTGGAAAAGAATTGATGATTCATAGGATGTAGTTAGAAAGGGCCAAGGTTCCTGTTCCACTCAGCCTCACAGCTCACAAGGAATTTTTTCACCAAGGGGGACAGAAAATGGATCAGCAGCTCTATCTCTGCCAGCTCTTCTTTGTACACGCTCTTTAAGAGAGATGTGGTACCTTTAATCTGGCTTCAGGAGCTCAAGAAATCTACATTCAAATTCAAGGAAGTAACATTACATCCGTGCTTGTGTCTCCTTAATATGGCACAGTGGTGTCTCTGACGAGAACACCCTGGAAACACGCCCCAGCTTTACTAAAGACCTGTGTTCTAGCTAAGTGCCTGGGGAACACACTGAGCGAGCTTCCTGGCTCTGCATCATGGGACACAGTCAGATGGAGAGCCCTCGTGGACCCCAGGATGAGTGATCACTAGAGAGGTGTGGCAGGTGGCAGTCTGTGTTACTCGCCTCTCAGGTGTGTGCACAGGCTGGAGAAGGAGATTGTTTCAGGGGGAGCCTCGTCTCCTTTCCCCAGATCCTCAGCCTCTCCCGTGTCATCCTCTCTTCCCTTTCTCTTGGGTCAGTGCCCACAGTATCTGTTTAAGTTTGAACCTCTGGGCAAGACAGACACTCCAAGATGAGCTGGTGAGGTTCAGACTGTGAGCTCCCAAACACGTTAGGGCACTAAGTTCATTCGTTTGGCTTTTGTGTTCCTTTCCTTCGCTGTATTTTCATCTCATGGTAAAGCACGTGGGGGTTTATTTTTATATTTTTGTGTGTGTGTGCAGTGTCCGCCCCAAGCAAGTCTCTTGGGAGGAGGAGGCGACGACTGGCTCGAAACAGGTTTACCATTGATTCGGATGCCATCTCTGCCAGCAGCCCGGAGAAAGAACCCCAGCAGCCCCCCGGTGGTGGGGACACTGACCGATGGGTAGAGGAACAGTTTGATCTTGCTCAGTACGAGGAGCAGGATGAAGTCAAGGAGACAGACATTCTCAGTGACGAGGATGAGTTCTGTGAGTCGGCGAAGGGCGGCTCAGTGGACAGAGACCTGCATGAGCAGCTTCAGGCTGCGTCCATCAGCCAGCCCGAAAGAGGCCGCCGAGCCCTGGACAGCCACGCGTCCCGCATGACACAGCTCAAGAAGCAGGCTGCCCTGTCCGGCATCGGGGGAGGCGTGGACAGCACCGGTGACGAGGTCATCTGGGTTAGGCGTGAAGACTTTGCCCCGTCCAAGAAACTGAACACTGAGATCTGACTGTGTCTCGTCCCCTGGGAGAATGTGTAGATACCACAGCCCGCTCCACCCGTGCCGTCCACAAGAATGTCCCCTTAGGTCCCACTCTTGCACACAGGTTTTGGGCAGCTGACTTGGGTCGGAAGCCATGGATCCACCCACCTTCGTCATTCTTAACGACATCAGAGAGAATTGAGAAAATTAATTGTTCACAATCCCAAACAAAATTGAGTCCTATCTTCTGTATATTTCCAAGGGCTTTTTATTTATTCTCAATGAATCAGGGCCTGAAGGATTAGAACAAAGAATCAGTAAGCACTGGAGAGCCACACGTCCCCCAGCCATCGAAGCCAGGACCACGGTGATGTACACGATAGCATACTCTGGTCCTCTCGGGATCCAGCCTCCTCGCTGGGGAAACGCCACCTTCAAACACAGAAACAGAACAAACCCAAACATCTGTACAGCCTGAAGCTCTCTGTCTCCTTTTTCTCTTCAGTGTCCGAGAATATCTGTGTATTTGAGGAATGTGTGAAGAAAGGGTGGTCATTTCTGTTCGATGAGCCTTTTTTATTTTTTTCTCTGTTTTGGTCTATGGCTGGTCTTCCTCCTTCTCACTGTATGGAAGCTCTAGGTTAGCATAGAATTATAAAGATGCCAAACTCTTGGAAAAGAGATCCAAATTTATGAGAGAGAGAGAGAGAGAGAGAGAGAGAGAGAGAGAGAGAGAGAGAGAGAGAGATAGAGAGAGAGAGAGAAGAAAAACCACTATTTTTTGTATTTTACCTGAGACGCAAGGGCACAAATAGATGAGAATTTTACAGTGTTAGGTCGAGTTCTGAGTCTAAACATATAACCTTTTGCAGAAAGAGAGAGAGAGAGAGAGAGTGAGGCATGGTGACTTTATATTTATATATGAAAAGCCAGCAAGAAACTCATACTAAGAATAAACTTTTTTTTCTCCAGAAGCAGATTTTTTTTTTTAATGCTTGAATCTATATTTGAGATGGGAGTTTGGTTGGATTATATGTGACAGGGAATGGGCAGTGTGTGTGTCTATTTCACATGGCAGGGGAGGAGGGTTGCCATGGTGATCATCGGTGGTCCCATTAAAACTCCATCTTCATCCATAGATGACCAACCCCTTTCCTGACAGTCCATAGTCAAACCTCTGAACCAAACAACCTCTTCAAAAACATGTCGTATGTTTAACACTTCCTTCACGCCAATGAAACAGGGTAAATATTCTAATGAACTTAACCTTCTAAACAGATGTCCAAACAGAAAAAACAAAAACAAGTTATAGCACTTTCAGTTTTTTTTAAAGGGTTTATAGCTTTTTTTTTTCCCATTTCACAATGTCCACTTCCTAAGAAAGGTTTAAATAATATGAAAACTTTCTTTTTGGGGAAAATATCTATTTGGTGTTTGATACATCAGTAGGTACTTTAAAGACCTGAATTTTATAGTAGCTTTAGGAACTATATTTTATAAGAATCAGTTATGACTTTATATTTCCAGACAATAGAGAATTCAGAACATCACGCTCTGTGCCCCCGCTTGCTTCTCCTGCTCTCCCATCCTACACCCCTTCCCTTTCGGGTTTCCAGGGCTTGGAGCTTGATCTTTTGAAAGTTTTATTCTATCAAATTTTTGCTATATCTTCTGGTTTTCTTAACAAAAAAAAAAAGCTATAGAATGGTTTCTATACCCTTTGTATCACTGCATTGTTCCATATCATCTCGGGTTCGATTGTGTCCAAGATGGAAGACGGAAGCAGAGGCGTCAAAAAGTTGCATTTTCTGGTCTCCCTGCAACGCATCCATCGGAAATACTGGAAAGTCTGGTGCTTAGAGAGGGTGCCATTGTCTCTTGTACATAAGGTCATGACGTGTCTATGTCAAAAGTTCTTATATATTTCTTTTATAAGCTGAAAGAAGGTCTATTTTTATGTTTTTAGGTCTATGAATGGAACGTTGTAAATGCCTGTCCAACAATAAACTATTGAAAAGTGTCAGTGTGGTCCTATGCCTTTTTGGATGGGAGGATGAGTATGACCCAGCAGAGCCTCCTGTCCTTTGTGTGAAGTAGCTGTAATTCCATCAATCAGGAGACAGAGGCAGGAGGAATGCTCCAAGTTGAAGACCAGCCTGGGCTGAATATATAGCAAGTTCCACAAAAGCTGGGGCAATGTAGCGAGATTCTGTCTCAACATAGAAATAAAACAAATATTATTGTGATCAGCAAGCAAACATTGTTTTGGTAAAGTTTGAAGTTTAAAACCTCATGGTTTGAAAATTGGCAGAATAAGAAATACCAAAAATTGCCAGGCATGGTGGCACACACCTTTAATCCCAGCACTTGTGAGGCAGAGGGAGGAGGGAGGATTACTATGTATGAGTTCGAGGCCAGCCTGGGCTAGAGGGAGACTCTATCTCAAAAAACAAAAGAAAAAATATAGCAGAAATCCACATCTATAACTGAGACTTCAGTGGACCCCAGAACCAGGGACCCTTGGATAAAAAGGTGGAGTACTTTTGTATAACCTGCATATAGCCTCCTGTCTACTTTAAATCATCTCTGGGTTGCTGATAATACCTTATACAATGTGTCACATAAACAGCTGCTATATTGTATTGTTTAGAGAAGGGTGACAGTGTTTTTAGTTAAATCAGATGCAGGGTCCTGTCCTCCACCTGCCCCAGTTTTCTTGGAATGCTTGGCTATTTGTCTAGAGGCTGTATGATAACAGGTATCAGTGAATTCTGCCCTCCAAGATTTTAAGTAGCTCCTGTTGCATAAAGCTGTTTTTTGTTTAGTCCCCAGATTTAAATGGAAATTGAGGGTTATTATGATAGTGATAAAATCAATTTATATTCCAGACTTGCTTAGCCAATCTATTCTTCTCCCCAAGACCCCATGGTACCTAATGGGGAAAAAAGGCCTTTGAAAAAAAAAAAGAGTATGTAGACATTTTAAAAAGTAAGGTTTGAAGAAGACTCAGAAGTTGGACTCCAGATGTCCCAGTGAAGGAGAACAGGAGAAGGCTAGCTTCTTTGAGGCAGTTTCAGCCAGAAATACAGGCCCAGGGAGACCCTGGAGAGGCTACCCGCGTGCCTATGCTCCTTGGGACCAATGGAACCCTTGGCTGGAATGGAACCCCTGTCTGATGGAGACGGCTCTACAGCGCCCCTGCTGCCCACAGCCTAGCACGCTACCTGGATGGATGGCCCTGGAGTCTGTCCAGCAGTCTTCCCTTTACATACCTGAATGTACCCAAAGAATACGTTTTCTATACTATAAAGGCTATTTATTGTCTTTCTCCCATCGCTTTCTCTGCCTGCCTCTCCTCACTCTGGCCTCTATCCCCAACCAGCTTAGCTGGGGGTGAGGAGGTAGGGGGCGGGGAGAATACTATTATTTCTTGGTCTGGAGGAACTGTTCTGTTTGCCTCTGCCTTATAGTTTGGGTTAACTTCTCATGTTAATTACACATATGATTTTCCTCTGGTCTGAATCTACCATGCGTGAATTTCCCTTACTCTCCAGATCTGCCATGTGGGTGCTTTCTCTAACTCTAGGCCCCTTACCTGTGTGACTCCTCTAAACTCGGGGTAACCATGGGTATAAACCTCTTTACTACTCCGTTCTCATGGGAACTTCTTGGCCTCTGCTTCGACATTTTCCCTCGGCCCTTCCTCCTCGAGCTCCCATTGTTCACCCTCTTCTGTGGGGACCCACAGGGCAGATGCTCTGTGTTTCTTCTAAATCTCCCTACATACGCAGAGAGGGCCTCTCCTCCATGTGTTTGTGACACTACTCGGTTCTTCCCTACAAACCTCAGTTTCTCCTAAATGAGCCTTATGAAGTATGCAGTGTTTCCCACTTCCCACGTGTTTTATGACTCTGCCCTGGCCTCCTTCCTAGAGCCCAATCTCCCTTAAATAAACCTCACAATTTGTAGTTGTCCCGAAATAAACTTAATAAATTTAATTTATCCTTCTTGAGTTCATTTTTACTAATTCTTTGTTAAAAATAGAACAGGACCCAAAATGGGGTTCATACACTTGGGGGGGGGACCCTTCCTGAACCCTCGAATCCTGCATCACCAGGACCTGGATCTGCCTGGCACAGACCATAAACTAGCAATTCCCCCATAAACACAAGTGGAGCAGAATGTGGCCATGACTCCAAGAAAAGGCTTATTTAGTTTGGAGAATGGACAAAAAGTCATGGTGGGGTGGGGCTGAGGCTGGGGCTGGGAAAGCGTGCTTTGTTCACTTGAAACAAATCTTTGATGCCTTTTATCGAAAGCCATTGCTTGCATAGAAAGATACAAGTTTCTGGAAAACTAGGGTTTTGGGTTTTTAACAAACCTTTCAAGTCTTAGGAGGTATCTTGTCACTGAGGGGACAAGAGAGAACCAGACCCAAGAGCAATGAGCCTCACCCCAAAGTACCTCTTCCCAGCATTCACAGATGAGATCATCATTCAAGGGGAATCTGGGTCCAGGTCCTCAATGCCATGTTTACTTGCTGGATGTGTTCTTGTGACAGGGTGCAGGCTCTCCCTTCCCTTCACCCATCTTCCTCCCACGTGATAGAAGATGCTTCTTGGGGTTGAAGAGATGGTGGTTCAGTATAAGCACCCAGGTGTGCATGCATGCTTCATAAGCACGCAGACCTGAGTTCCAGAGCCAGGTGTGCCTACATGTGCCTGTATCCCAAGCATTCTGGGCTGAGGGGGACAGAGGCAGCAAGATCTCTGGGCTTGGCTTCCTAACTGAAAAACCGTGAGGTCCAGGTTCATCTCAAGGAAACAGGGTGGAAAACTGAAAGAGAAGGGCACCCAACACCTGCCTCTGGCTTCTGCAGGTGTGCACCTGCACACATACAATACACACGTACTCCCTCCCCTGAGAGGTGTGCGCACCTGCACACATACCCATAGTACACACATGTGATCCCTCCCCTGAGAGGTGTGTGCACCTGCACACATACAGTACACACATGTGCTCCCTCCCCTGAAAGGTGTGGGCACCTGCACACACACACACACACACACACACAGTACACACATGTGCTCCCTCCCCTGAGAGGTGTGTGCACCTGCACACATACACAGTACACACATGTGCTCCCTCCCCTGAGAGGTGTAGGCACCTGCACACACACGGTACACACATGTGCTCCCTCCCCTGAGAACAAAAAGAGACTCTTCTCAGCTCTCCTGGCTCACCCTTAGGAACAAGGACCTCTAAGAAATCAAATGACATAGTGAAATGTTGTGAGAAAGCAAACAATGACACTAAGCAGAGTCTCAGGCCCAACTCCAGGGGCCCTGACGTGTCTGGTCTGTCCACTTCCCAGAGAAAGCGTTGGAAAAGTCATTTGAGGCCGATGGGCCGAGTATCTCAGCCTGTCTTTGGGGGCTAACATCCTGGGCTCGAGGCCTCAGGAAGAGGAACTTTAGGGCAGAGGAGGGCATGTTTAATTAAGCAGTCTGGGCCCAACTGGTTTGGTAGGTCACTATCTGAGATCTGGCTCTGCAAGGCCATTTGAAGAAGTCCTTGTTGCTTGAGGGGACAAGGCTCCCATGAGGTGACTGCTCCCAGGCATGACCTGTGATGGGGCTATCTGTCCCTGCACTTCGGCTATGCCTTCAGTCCAAGGTGACACGGGACAGCGGAGATTTGACAATAACATTTTGGTGGTCTGATGAAGACACAGATGCCTCCAGCCTGGAAGGCTGTCAGTCAGGTTAGCTCTCACTGGATTTTAGATGGAATTCCTGGAGTGTTCATGGAGGAAGTGCAGAGTGAGACAGGAGTCTGACAGACACAAGGTGAAGGCAGGAAGGCCAGATCCTCTACCCCGCTTTTCCTTTATCTTTTGGGCCCAAGTGAGAGTCAGTGACTTTCAGCAAGAGCGGCTTCTAAGCATGTTAAGACATTCCTTTTCTAGGTCAGGTGGTTCCCAATTATTTGACTTTAATCAACTTGGAAGAAGACTTCTCTAAGTTATGGATGCGGCATTAAACAAGAACTATAGATGGTGTTAGTTGGTTTTCTGTTACGTGAGAGTGAATAATTTTATGAGGAATAGAAGTTCCTTGGGCTCATGGTTGTCTAGTCAGGGAAGTCCAGGAACATGATGCTGTCTGGAATCTGGTAAGGTAAGGCCCTTTTGCCTCACAGCATGGTGGTGGACATCATATGTGACCCAGAGCATCTTTCTTCCTCTTATAAAGTCACTATTGCTATCCTGTGGGTCCCCACCCTCATGACCTCATCAAACCCCAGTTCATTTCCCAGGGTCCTGCCTCCAAAGACATTTCTAACGCATGAGCTTTGGGGAGACACATTCAAACCACAGCAGACACTGTCTCTGATTTGGGGCATGATAATTCAAGATATCACAAGCTAGAATAAAACGTTTTCACCACTAAGATTGAGTCACAGAACCTGTTCCCTGAGGCTGAAAGGGCAATTCTTCCTAGAAGGAAGCTTTTCTACCTTCTGTGCCTTGATAGAGTCTATTAAGGAATTTTGAAATTGCAGAAATGAAATTGCCTCTGGAGGCAGGAGGGAAAGCTGACACTTCAAGCTGAGTGTTATGATTATCCATCTCAGTAGGCAGACCCGGGCTCACTGTCACCTGCTGCAGAGCCACAGGCGAAGAAAAATCCCCTCTGGCCTGTTGGAAGTCCCACCTCACTTTAGGGCCAAGGCTCTCAGCTGTGCAGACATTTGGGGAGCTGTTATCTTAAGAGTGTCTGGAGTTCATTATCAGTGGCTGGAGGCCATGGTGCACCCATTTTCTCCTCTCTCTTTCTCTCTCCTCTCTCTTTCTCTCTTTGCAAAGAAATAAAAATACCCCCCCCCAAAAAACCCCACCCAACTGAGTGGTGCATGCATCTGGCATGCCCATTTCCTCTCATTCTCTCTCTCCTTGCAAATAAATAAATAAATAAATAAATAAATAAATAAATAAATAAATAAATAAATAAATAAATAAATAATATTTAAAAATAAGAGCTGAGGTGCTACCTTGGTGAGATGGGGCTTTCTTACTGGGACTTCCATAAGGACCTGTGGGAAACCCGAGCAGGCGCACTAAGACTAAACTCTGCCTGTCTTAGCCTTTCCAGCTGAAGCAAAGAAAGCTGGGCTGGGAAGCGAGCCTTGGGAAAATGATTGGGGAAAGCAATAGAAGTGCTTGTTATGCGAGATGGGGGTGAGGGCTCCTCCAATCATGAGAAGCTCTGTTGGTGCCCACCTCCCTTCCTAGGGGTGGGAGGGAGGGAAGGAATGGGAAGAGGGCTGGAGAGAGAGAAATGGAGATTTCTTTATAGATGCAAATTTCTCTCATAAAAGGCTAATCTCTGCATTTTCACAGCTTTTCCTTTATACCAAAGAGGACTATTTTGGGGAGGCATATTCTAGTCTTCTACAGCCAAATTTTTAATGTAGCCGCTGGTGCAGGCAGCATGGGGAGTAAGCTAGAGGATGCTTCCAGAATCCCGGAGACCCCGCTAGTCAATACTCAGCCCTAGGCAAATTCCTCTGACCTCACTGCGAATGACTAGTTTGTCTGCTTTGGAACCAGAGAGTCTATTCCCTGTGCGGCAGACTGTCTACTTATGCTAAATCTGTGAGACCTATTTGCATTTCCAACACTATGATCTCTGCTGCTAGGTTTTAATTCCTGAGCAACCCAAATTTGTCTATCCATGGAACGACAGGCCTGAATCAAGGCTGCCCAAGTGAAGGGGTGGCACCCATCACCTAGCCTACAAAGCGACTGACAGCCAAGTTCTGCTGCTTACCTAGGATCTCATTCCTATAGTCGGTCAGCCCTGGGTAAGCACGTGCTCTTTGTGAGGCACCAGGTACTGATCCTTGTGCAGGAAGTGTTAAGACAGAGTCCTTATTGCATGGAGCTTAGGTAACAAGGAAACTGCATGATGTTTGTATGAGGGTTCCATCACTGTAACAAAATCCTTGAGACAGTCACACATGCAGCAAAGAGAGGTAGGTTTTGGCTCATGGTTTGGGAGGCAGATCACACCAGAAGAACATGTATCAGAGAAACCCACTTGCCTCCTGTGGCAGGAATCAGAGAAAGAGAGAGTCCTCCCCCCACTTTAGAGGGCCTACCTTCAATGACCTGAGGACTTCTCACTAGGCCCTGCATCCTAAAGCTCCCCAGCACCTCCCAACGACACAACCCTGCTAACCAGCCAACAATACAGGAGCATTTGAGGGACATTCAATACCCAGACCTTCTATTATCTATAACTAAATACCTAGGACTAGGAAATAGAGAACCAATAAATGTAATTTCTCATAATTCTGGAGGTGGAGAAGTCCAAGATGAACACATCAGCATTCACTGTCCGGTGGTGGCCATGTCGCCCACCATGGCAGGAAGTATAGGCATTTGGAGCTTTCTCATTGCTGTGACAAAAATCCCTGCGAGAAAGATCGTCCTCACCTCCTTGTCTGCAAACTCAAGAGCCTTGGCCATTCAAGTCCAGTCCATCTGGGCTGAGAAAGACCCCCATCAGTTTCAACATGTGTAACACCATCATGTTTCCTTCTGTCTGCTCTTCCTCCAACCCAGTACAAAACCCGGCAGGTGCAGCCTTTAGGGGGGGTCTTCTTTCATTTCCTTACAATGGCTCCCATGCTGTGTAAAACTTACAGTCCACACATTTCTGTGTGTTTCTCTCCTTAATCTATCTTTTGGTTTAATTTGCAAAAGTCCCTAGGCAGATAATCTAAGATGGATAGAGGAAAAGACTTTTTTTTTTGTCGTCTTAGAAAAGAGACTAATATTTGAAAGAAGGATGAGGATGTAAAATGTAATTGAAGCATTTTACAAGGGTTGAGCTCCCAAAATTCTTTTAGTTACTGATGCTGCCAGATGTAGTTTCTTTAAAAATTTTTTTCTTGAGGTAGCCAAGGCTGACCTGAAATTCACTATGCAGTCTCAGGGTGGCCTCGAACTCACAGCGATCCTCCTACCTCTGCCTCCCAAGTGCTGGGATTAAAGGTGTGTGCCACCACACCTGGCTCTTCTTGATTTTGAGTCAGAGTGTCATTCTGTTCCCTGTTGACCTGGGACTTACTATGGAGCCCCAACTGGCAAGCCTCTTGCCTCAGCTGAACATCACACTTGGCATCTTTTTGTGTGTATGTTTCAATCCATAAATTAATACGAGCTCAAGTCCATACACCTAATTTGTAATAATATAAATTACCAATAAAGGAAATTGGAGGGAAGCCCATTTAGCTGCCTGTGGTGCTTGGTCTCCTCACTTTGGGTTTCGAATCACAATGGAAACAGATCTGTGCATGTCTGGGGGAGAATTTTCTAGATTGCTAGGTCAAGTGGAATCTACACCCCAAGTATGGGCTGCATAAAACGGAGAGAGTGAGCTGAGCAGTCGTCCCTGTTTGCACACATCGTGTGACCAGCCACCTCCTGCTCCTGCCCTCAAGCTTTCCCCACACGATGGACTGCTTCTCCACGACCTGGAAACCAACACGAGCCCTTTCTCTCAGAGGCTGTCTCTCACCAGGCATTTGGCTATAACAATAGGAAAATATAGCAATTCTTTAGCCTGTTAGCATTTCTCAGTAGGTAGGAGAGAAGGCACTCACATTTCCTGGATTCAATTTTGTCGCTATTGCTAACATTGTGGCTAAGACCTCCTTCCCTCGCTTATGTGCGGTGACACCCATGCCTGACCTTATCCAAGACTATGTGCACCTACACGAGTCGTATTGTCATTGCACTGTGGCCTGTCTCATTTCGCGTATCACCCGTCACTGCTCATCTTGCTATAAAGTCTCTTTCTGTAATGTACTTTTCAGTATTGAGGAATGGGCCGTGTGACAAGGCCTTCAAGTACTTGGTGAAGATGAGTTTCAATTTATATCATTTAGGACATTTGACTCATTCACACGTTTGGCTATTGTCATACAATGCTGTGTGTGAGCCTGGGCTTCACCTTTAAAAGGATTACACCGGTTTTATGCACTTTTCATCCCTTACAAATCCGGTGAGATGGAGGGGACGAATAGCCTCACCTTCACGTTAGCGGTGACAAGAGAAAGCTCACAAGAAATGGTGACAGGAAAGACCCCTCCCAGAGAGGAGCTGATGGACAGATCCCTGAATTTAAAACCCAGAAAATTCCTCCATTGGCTATAGCTACAGGATCTGAAATGACAGCGATGAAGACACAGCCCTGTCTTTTGTCCAAAAGAAAACCCCCGGGAATATCCAGCCTGTGAAAGCCTCTGGCAGTGTTGTCCTTGTAGACAGGCTGTCAGAGCAGATTGTCTATAAAGAGCTGGGAAGGTAACCAGGCTGCTCTGCCGCCGCCTGCTGGACGCCGCTGGGATCGTCTCAAGAGTCAGCAAGCGCTGACCTCGTCCGGATCGTCCCCAGGGGCTTCTTTCTCTGCAGGGACAGCTGCGTTGCAATGGGACCTCGGTCGACTCGGGACTGCAGTGCGCCTTGCTGACGTAGGAAGGCTCTAAAGGCTGCTGTCGCCTGACTTAAGGCCGTGGGAGGGTCGAGGTCACTTTCGTCTCGGTGGCAGCATCCTACCTGCTACCTGCTACCTGCTACCTGCTACCTGCTACCTGCTACCTGCTACCTGCTACCTGCTACCTGCTACCTGGCTGGTTTTGGGCGCCTCGCTCGTGCCCCCTCGCGGCGGACGAAGGAAAGACCACCTTTCCTAACTAACCCTCTCATTTTACTTTAGGTTGAGGGGGTTTGCCTGGGAGGGCCTGCCTTCAGAGCTAGAAGACAGTGGTTGACAGCCTGGGATGGACAAAATTAGAACAGCTGAGTGGTGACACCCAACCTTGGCTGACTGTTGCTGTGAGCATCCCAGAGATCCCCTTGTTTTATGGATTCATAAGCCTCCAAGGTCAGTGTTTCTAAAGATGAACTTGTCACCCCTACTTCTCTTCCTCCCCATGTTTCGTGTCAGTTGCCTTCTATGGGCTGATCACATCTGGCCAACTAGTCATCCTGCTGTCACCACTACATAATCCATTGCTGACCCCTTCCTTGTCCTGCCAAGGTTT
Organism: Zapus hudsonius; assembly: GCA_004024765.1. Taxonomy (NCBI): domain Eukaryota; kingdom Metazoa; phylum Chordata; class Mammalia; order Rodentia; family Dipodidae; genus Zapus; species Zapus hudsonius. The sequence goes on along the minus strand of PVHP010013144.1, from coordinate 4,731 downwards.
CTCTTGCCTCACATCTGCCAGCTGTGGCAACCCACATGATGAGCACCCTTCTTGATTCTAGAGTGTGTCACCCTGGAAGCCTTGGCCTGCCTTCTCAAAGCAGAGTCTGGTCAGCTCCCTTCCCACCCCTTGCACGCAGAGTGCAGATATGTATCCTGGGTATTACTAAGGAGACCCAAAGGCAATGAGCACGATGTCGGAGTCTGAGGGTGGAGCTGACGCCCGGCAGGGTTGGGTCATCCTGGAGGGCACCTTAGGGCGATTTGGGAGAAAGGGCTAAGTGTACAGAGCAGAGGAGCATAGGAGAGAGGAGAGTTAGATCAGGGGAGGGCATTGATTACATTTTGCCTTTTGACCCAAGGTCACCCAGATGTCACACACATGGTTGTTACAGGTTTCAGGTTTCAGGACTCTGGGTTATAAAAGCAGTTGATCAGGTGGAGCCAAGCTAAGACTCAAGGAGAACTGACCAGCCAGTGGGCGTGGGTGCTGACCTCCTGCACAGGAGCCTCACATGTATGATGTGGGTGCTGATGTAGGTAATATACCTGTGCTTCCCAAAGTGAGGTGGGTCCAGTTGGAATTAGAATATGTGTGTTGCTCATCATTGCTCTGTTATGAGTGGTGATGATGGAAGATGTTAAAAGATATTATTTATTTCTTTGCAAGCAGAGAGATAGAGGGAAGAGGGAGACAGACAGAACGGGCACGCCAGAACCCCCAGCACCTGCAAGTGAACCCCAGATGCATGCAAAACTTTGTGCATTTGGCTTTATGTGGGTACTGGGGAATCGGACTCCCAGTTGTTAGGCTTTGCAGGCAAGCACCTTAACCACTGAGCCATCTCTCCAGCCCACAATAGAGGATTGTGAGTAAAGTCACTCTCTTTTAGTGATGTCATTCACCCCCTGTGGGTGTCAGCGTATATTTAGCATCATCGATTTAGAGGACCTCTGCCACTGGTATTATTACTTCATGAACACTTTTTCTTTTTAGCAAAAGATGCTAGAATTTTGTAAATTAAGAGATAAACTTGGCAGGTATGGTGGCTCACGCCTGTAATCTCAGCACCTGGGAGGCAGGGGTAGAATGATCGTGGTGAGTTCAAGTCCAGCCTGGGCTACAGAGTGAGTTTGAGGTCAGACAGGGCTAGGAGGAGACCCTGCCTCACACAAAAATAGGAGAACATGACAGGTCATGGATATGGGCACAGATGGGATTTTATGCTTAGGGCAAATATAACCTCCTCACTTAACCCTTCTGTCTTGGGTTGCATTACACCACTTATTAACTAGGACACGGAGCCAAGCAGGAGCCAGTGCTGTATGGCAGTGTCAGGGTCTCTCCTCCCCAGTTGCTAAGAAATAGCTTCTTTTTTTTTTTTTTTAAAGTTTTTTTTATTTATTCATTTTCAAGGAGAGAGAGACAGAGAGAGAGAGAGAGAGAGAGAGAGAGAGAGAGAGAGAGAGAGAGAGAGAGAGAGAACACCAGGGCCACCACCTTGTGTGTCTGGCTTATGTGGGTCCTGGGGAATTGAACCCAGGGCCTTGGGCACTGGAGGCAAGTGCCTTAACCGATGAGCCATCTCTCCAACCCAGAAACAGCTTCTTCAACAGCCTCATTTGCAGAATGGAAAAGCCGTAAAGAGAGCTGCTGTGCAGTGCCTGCCTGTAATCTGACCCTGAGAGGCTGAGGCAGGAGGATTTCAAGGCCAGTTTCAGCTACATAGTGAATTCAAGGCTAGTTTGGGCTACAGAAGGTCCTGTCTTAAGCAAGCAAGCAAATAAACAACAACAACAACAACAGAAGGGCTGGAGAGATGGCTCAGTGATTAAAGACATGCTTGCAAAACCTGATGGCTTGGGTTCGATCCCCCAGTACCCATGTAAAGCCAGATGCACAAAGTGGCACATGCATCTGGAGTTTATTTGCAGTGGCAGGAGACCCTGGTGCACCCATACTCTCTCTTTCTGTCTGTTTAACATTCTTTCTCAGATAAATAAACATATAAATAAGTATTTTTAAAACACAGAAAGAAAATAGTGAGAAAAAGAAAGGTCATATAGAATTGCAAGGGATTGCAAATAGAAGGAACCCCGACTTCTTGCTTTCAGAACAATATGAAGCCATCATAGCCAAACAGCAATAGCCATACAGAACAATGGAATAGAACTGAGTCAAGAAATAAATCCATACATCTATGGTCAGTTGGTTTTCAACCAGGTTGCCAAACCTATTTAATTGGGGGCAAAGAATAGCATTTTTTAAAAAATATTTTTTAACTTTTATAGTTTATTTATTTATTTGTAAGCAGAGATTACAAAAACAGAGAGAGAGAGAGAGAGAGAGAGAGAGAGAGAGAGAGAGAGAGAGAGGCAGACAGAGACAGAGAGACAGAGAGTGAGTGTGGACATGGCAGGGCCTCCAACCCCTGCAAAAGAACTCCAGATGCCAGAGCCATTTTGTGCATCTGGCTTCTGTGGGTGTTCAGGAACTGACTAGTATTTTTTGTAATTGAGGATTTTCACACATACTGTAATTTGATCCTAGTCCCCTCTCAGGATGAGATTATCAGGGTTTCAGGCCAGTCTCCACTTTCTCTTAACCCTGTGTCCTCTCTCAGCAGGGTCCCACAACAAAGCATAGATCTCAGAAGCAAAGACAGACAAGCAACATCCAACTTCTGCTTTGAAAGGGAATAAACATCCATCAAAACGCAGCCTCCAGAGTGGGAGAGGATGTTTGTGAACCGTGTGTCTGATGAAAGGCTGATGCCCAGGACACATAAAGAACTGGCAGGAGTGGAGGAACTGGAAGGGGTGCACACTGTTGGGGGGATTGTAAAGTGGGATAGTTGCTGCGGAAAAGGGGAGAGGTTCTTCAAGAAATTGTGGATTGTCTAGACACTCCAGAAAGCGTTCAGCCATAAAGGAAAATGGGCAGAACTGAGCTAGTTATATTAAGCAATTTAAGCCAGTCTGAGACAAGTCTGTGTTCTCTCTCCTTTGCGGTTACTGGATTTTATAGAGGTACATCAAGTCACATGTCCATATGTGATGTGAAGGTAGAAGTGAAACCGTGTGGGGACTAACAGGAGAGGAAGGAAGAGGCAAAGGATTATGGGAGCATGGGGGAAATATGTCCACCACACAATGTGCACTTGTGCGACATGTCCTCAAGCAACGCAGCACCAAGTACAATGGACACACGCAATAAAAATGAGAAAGAAAATAGGATTTCCAGATGACTGTAATGCCACATCTGGGTGATTATCCAAAGGACTCAGAAGCAGGACCTTCAGAGGTGTTCATGGCCGTGCTGTGGTCAAGGGGGAAGAGGTAGCTGCTGCCCAGATGTTCGTGATGGAGCGAGCAGGTCACGGCCGTGTAGTATGCAATGGAAGGTTGTCCAGCCTTGAAGAAGACAGCAAAGATTTAACATGCTACAACATACATGAACGCTGAGGAAATTATGCTCAGTGAGTCAGCGTTTAATTCAGAGAGACAGAAGTTAGCAGGGCCAGAGGAGGAGGAGTTATTGCCTCCCAGGTTCTGTTTGGACCTCTGAAAAAGATGGGAACTGGGCGTGGTGCAGCAAGCACACACTTTCCGTTCTGTAAGATGGATGTACTTCTGGGATGTGATTGGTGGTTACGTGAATGGCTTCAGCATTACCAAGCTGGGCTCTGAGCAGTGCTTGGGATATTAAAGTTTGTTCTGTGGGCTTTTAAAGCACAACCTAAGAAGAAACAACCTTTCCTACAAAGGCGTGTTATTGGTTCCCTGTCCTTGAACACATAAGAATCGGAGGCAAAGAAATGTGGATTTGGGCCAGCATGCTCCTTGCAGGCTTCAGGTCAGCATCCCACATAGAAGAAGAAAAAAGAAAAAAAAAAGAAGTATAATGGAATATCATGTCATATCCACTACGATGCTTGTGATCACTAAAAAAAAAAAAACTTCAGGAATGAAGAGATGGCTCAGTGGTTAAGGCACTTGCCTGCAAAGCCTAACGACCTGTGCTCGATTCCCCAGTACCCACATAAAGCCAGATGCACAAAGTGGCGCATGCATCTGGAATTCATTTGAAGTGCCTAAAGGCCCTGTCACACCCATTCTCTCTCTCCGTCTCTCTTTGCTTGCAAATAAATAAATAAATAAATAAAATTTAAAAATTGCAGAAAAGAGCAGGTGTTGACGAGGACATGGGGAAGTTGGAGCTGTGTGCATTGCTGGTGGGAAAGAGAAATGGTCCAGCAGTGTGGGATGATTTTCCACGTTCAGACAGTTTAACCTGTGACCTGGCAACTCGGCCTTTGCCTACGTACCCAAAGGAAAGGAAAGCAGAAACTCCCATGTGTACTTGAACACTAAAGTAAATTGCTTCATTATTCATGACAGTCCAGAGGTAGAAATAGCCCTTGTCCACCAACAAATGAATGAACAGAATGTTGCATATCCGTGCAATGGACTTTAATAGCCATAAAAATGAATAAAGTTCTGACTCATGCTATAGAAGGAATCGTCAAAACATGTGATGTGAAATAAGCCAGTCGGAATGAAAAATAATGTATATGTAGATGAGATATACAGAATGGGAAGATAGACTCAGAGAGATAGAGAGAGATGGATAGATAGATGATAGGTAAGGATAGATGACAGACAGATAGATGGATAGATGGATGGATATGGGATGGCATCACTCTCGTTTTGTCTAGTGCCTGGTCCTCCT
>PVHP010013143.1:31853-43810 GCA_004024765.1 Zapus hudsonius | reverse complement strand
GGCAGTTAGTGCAGTGCTGGAAGACACTACACAAGCTGCCAGGGGAAGCTGAACAACGACAGCTGGTGTAAACAGACCACTGGCATGAAATACAGTCTGAGGCCACGAGTAGGCTGACCACACCTCCTACTGGGAGAGAAAAGGAAACCAAGAAAGGAGCACGTGTGCAATGGAGGAGCCTGAGCCTGGGGGAGACAATGAACAGCTATTAAATTCGGCCAAATATTCCACTCAGTGAGGGGGAACCCTTGATTGGAACCAGGGATTCAGGGCGATATGCACCGGATCCCATACTCTTGGGCTCCCAAGAAAAGATGCACTATGCGAGTGACTGCCCGGGAGGCTTTTGAAAACAGAAGCTAGGTAATCCAGATTGTTGTATATTTGTTAACTGATACTGACCTCATTCTCCGATGGAGATTGTGTTTGTAATTTTCAGGATACAGCAAGGGAGCTGTGGCCACCCTACCAACTAATTGCAGGCAGAAAACTGAGATCCTGGCATGAGATGAGCCACCACAGTCATACGGAGGAGGATCCATATGGAACCCCACAGACAATGATTGGATGTACAAGGGACTCACAGCCATAGCCATTCAATCAACAAAAGATAAGCCAGTGTGACAGAAACCAACAAATCTCGACACAAAAACCCCTAAGCTCACAACACCAAAGCAGCCTCAATACTCACCCACCATGACTCAGGGAACTGAGCGGAAGAGGGGGCGGAAAGATTGTGAGAGCCGTGGTGGGGGAGAAGAGCAGAGACTTGGCAACCCTCAGTAACTACACACTTGGGACATGAGAGCCAGGCCGAAGAATGAGCTATCCATGGTCCCCTGCCACAAAGAGTGATACAGATGGCCCACGGAGGAGGATATCCAGCTGACTGCGGATGGGGAAGGGGGGCAACGGGGAATTGGGGATAACAACTCATGGTTGGCCCACTAAACAATGTAAATCATTATGAACAATAAAGAAAAAAAAGAAAGAAAGAAAGAAAAACTCATCCACAGTGACTCAGGAAACTGAGTGGAAGAGGGGGCGGAAAGAATGTATGAGCCAAGGTGGGAGAGAATATCCAGAGTCATTGCCCCTCTCAGCAACAATGCAGAAAGAGGGAAGAAAAAAAGGCTACCTCTGGTGCAGTTCATAACCCCCTATGCTACTGACAGATCCAGTTTGTACACTGAGGAGGGACCCCAGTGGGAGGGAAATGGAGTCACCCTCACAAGATTTGCTCATAGAATGTATATAATTATTCATAATAAAGATATTAAAAATGCACCAAAATGAGAAAAAAAACATTTAGACCACACATACACACAGTGATACAGATAGATTTAAATATCAAAGATTTTGTGGCTTTTTTTTAAAATATATATTTATTGTCTATAATGAGTTACATTATTTAGTGGGCAAACCATGCGTTGTTATCCCGAATTCCCCAATTCCCCCCCCTCCCCATCCCTGATCAGTTGTATATCCTCCTTCTTTTATTTCAGTCCATTTTTTGTCTGTGTTTAAGATAGCCTGTTGATTTAGTCATTTCTTCCAGTGTTATGCAATCCTTAATCTAAAATCTGTACTCTGAAAGACGTGACTGAATAGGAACAATGTCAAAAACATAAATCTCAAACCAACAGATCTCAAACATAAATCTCAAACCTCACCATTGCTATGGCTCTAGGCAGAGGGAGCAGCCAGCTACGACTCGATTTGAAATGATGATTGTTCTCTTTAGTTTTAAATTGGATAAGAACCTATCAAAGCCTGTTTTGCAGAAGAGAAGGCCACAGGCACAAAGGTAATAGTTATCATACTTTAATGCCATATTTGCATAATAAAAATCACCATAAGATGTAAGATATTAGATATCTCTTTTTTTGGTAGGACTTAATAATAGCCTTTCTTACTGCATACAAAATAAGCTTACCCAGGTCCTACATATTAAATTTTTTTGAATTTGCATCCTCTGTAGTTCACATTATGAAAATAAAATTTAACACAAAGATATTTGAGAAGCACACGTTATATAGATACATTATAATTTCATGTTTTATAGCCTTAAAAATCTCATACTTATCATGAGTATTATTGATAGTACTCCTCAAAAGAAATCCACAAAAATTAAAAATCACTGAAATCCAAGAAAAGGATAATGTACATTATTTAAAATTACCTTGATTAAAAAATGATTTTGTGTCCTCTTTGGTTACACCTGACTATATAAAAATGAAATAAAATTTAATGTTTTGGCTAAAAAAGTCACCCAATAGCCACACTTGTGAGTATGTCTGTAAGGGTGTTTGTAGATTTTTTACTAAAGACAAAATATCCATCCTACACGTGGGCAGTGTTATCTCATGGTCTGGAGTCTCAGACTAAATGAAAAGAAAAAGAAGGGAGCTTGCTGAGTAACAGCATTCATTTCTCTCTGCTTCTTGACTGAGGACACAATATACCAGGAACAAACTCATGCTTCCATACCTTTCCTGCCACAATGAACCATACATACCCTTAAGCAGTGAGCCAAAATAAATATCAGGAAGACCTGCCTTTACTGGAGGCCATATCATCCTATGGGGTTGGGTTCCAGATTGAGTCAAAAGGAAGAAGGGAAGAGGTAGGCATTCTGATTTTGGATACATTGTTACCAGCTGAATCCACCATGCCTTGTCTGCCACGATGGAGTATCCTTCAAAACATAAATGAAAATAAATTGTTCATGAGATTACTTTTGCAAGATATTTTGTCACAACACTAAGAAATGTAGGCAGTGTAGGAAATATTTATTTTGCTAGATTTAAGAATATTATTTTATACATACAGATAATAATAATTCTGTCTATCCATCTCTCATCAACAGAGATATAGAACATAGATATAAGGACAAAGAAAAAGGGAAGAAAAGTGGGGGAGAGGAAGAAGGAGCAAAAAAGAAAGAGGATAAACTGTTAAGGAATTTTAAGATTTCTTCTTTGTTCCGCATCTTGAAGGAAATAAAAATTTACTGGGATTGAGCAATAATTGAGGGAAAAGATTTAATGGCATCCAAAGCAAAGAGAATATTTAGAGCTTTGTAATACTTTGACTCACTGAGGAACAGAAAAAACGGTTAAGTGAAGATGTAGGCTAAATCCCTAGAAATTAGGCATTTATCATACAATGAATGTGTAGTAGTTTAGGAATTTTCGGGAAGGTGAAATTGTACTTTCTGTGTTTTGAGAAATGAAACTCTAGTTTTAATATTGAAAAGAAGCATTAGTAGAGAGGACTCATGTGATAATTATATACTGAGACAAAAACCAGTTAGCAAAAGAAGAGATAAAGTACTTAGGATGAGACATGAATGTAGAGAGGAAGATGATCTGGAGAACCCAACAAAGTCCTGCAGTGCTTAGCCTTTCTGTGCTTCCATGTGAAATTTAGAATTAGTTTTTTTTTTTTTTTTTTTTTTTTTTTTTTAGTTCTGGGAAGAATACCAGGATGGCAAGGAAGATTGCATTGAACCTGTAGATCACAGTCAGTAATACAATGTTTATAACAATATTAATTTCTGGCCATCAAGCTCCTAAGAGGTCTTTTCACTGTCTAATGTCTCCTTCAATTTCTTTCTCCATTGTTTTAGTAAAGTCAATCTTGGTGAAAAAATCATAGTGCTGGAGTTATCACAGGAACTGACTTGAAATAACTAATGTCCTTGCTATGGGTTGAATGTGAGTGTTGTTCCTTGAGTAATTTTGTTCCTGATATGTGGGAGAAGTGTGGAACCTTTATGACAAAGGTTACCTGCTTTATACATCACCTAGGAAAAAGCTTGAATGTTAGAACGCTGCCCTGTTTTCAACTGAGATCTCCACTTCTTGTCAGCTATGGGATATGATGAGCCACAAGCTACTGCTGCCTGGGAATAAGTCTCAGAACCTGGAGCCAAAGTAAATCCTTGGCTTGATTCTGTCAGCTGCTTGATAATAGCAATGAGAAAGGATAATTCATGCTAAACCATAGGTAATCTGGGCACTGGCACAGAAGGAGACACAGAGACAAATGAATGTAATAAATCCACATCTATAGACATCTAATTCTAGACAGATGGAGACCCAGAGATGAATACAATGTAATGAACTCACACAACTTCAGCCATCTGATTCTAGACCAAGTACCAAAAACATACTTGAGAAAAAGACAAGTGGTTCCGGGAAAGGTCTATATATCACTTACAGAGCATTGTCACTAGAACTGTGTTTTTCACATTGTATTAAAAGACATTTCAGAGTTTTCCAAAGGACTTTTGTAAAACCTGAAACTCTGAAAGTAGAGGAAAGAAGGCATGTGCTTCAAAATGTAGGAAATGACTTTTTGAAGAGGCTTGTTAGCATAGGACATGACTGCAAAGATAGACAAAGGAAATGGAATCAAATTAAAAAGCTTCTGCATAGCACAGGAAGCAATCAGCTAAGGAAAGAGAGTCAACAAAAAGGGAGAGGGCTGGAGAGATGGCTCAGTGGGTAAGGCACTCACCTCCAGTGCCTAAGGCCCCGGGTTCGATTCCCCAGGACCCACATAAGCCAGACCCACAAGGTGGTGGCCCTGGTGTGCTCGCTCTCTCTCTCTCTCTCTCTCTCTCTCTCTGCTTGAAAATGAATAAATAAAATATTAAAAAAAACAAAAAATGGGAGAGATCTTTACCAGCCATTCATCTGATAAGGAATTAATAGCCAGAATATAGACAGAACTCAAAAAAGTAAACATCACAATCCAATCAATAAATGGCATGGTAACTAATAACAAATAACCAGAGAATACAAGGGAAATGCAAATTAAAACTAAATTGAGATTTCTTATCATTCCAGGCAGAATGGCTGTCATCAAGAAAACAAAACAACAAAATAAAACCCAAGTCTGGATGTTTGTGGAAAAGGGAACTTTACATGCTGTTGGTAACAATGGAACTTAGTGCCAACACTATTGAAAATTGTAGGCATTTCAAAAACCAAAAAATAGAACTATTATAGGATTCTGCTTTATACTCCTGCTATTTACCTAAAAAAATATGGAAAATAATGATATCTGTGAAGCCCATGTTACAGCACTATGCAAATAGCCAAGTTATGAAGTTAACCTAAATTCTCATCAAGGGATGTATGGATAAAAGATACAACATATTCATAATGGTTCATTATTCAGCCATAAACAGAACAAAATTATGTCATTTGCAGGAATATAGATAAAACTGAAGATATTCATTTTAATGAAAATAAGCTTGACCCAGAAAAGTACCATATATTTTTTTTCTCATGTAGAATCCATTAAAATGAAAGAATAGGGCTATATGATGAAAGAGAAAGGGATCCAGGGGAAGAAGATTATAGGGGAAGGGAAAGGCAATAAGATCAGAGTGTTGGATGATGCATGGCAATGGCAGATGAACTCATTACATGGTTAAATTTATATACACTAATAAAAATTTCAAAAATCAGTGGAAATTCCAAGATTTAGTTGTTCTGACATTTCGCCTTCTGTGGTGACCCCTCCAATTCACACTAATCAGTCCCAGATTCTGGTCTGTATACATGATTTTTTTTTCATAAAGAATAAGAAAGAAAGATGTGATAATGAAACTGAGCAACAAAAAATGTACATTTTTTTTCCTGAATAATGATGTTCTGGTTCCATCACACATTACTTGATTTACAAGCAGTTTTAAGAACTTCAGTCAATGGGTAATAGATACCAGTTACATATGAATTTCATCCTTCTTTGGCAGAAGCTCAGAAGGAAATATGAAAAATACTGTTACCAATTCACACATGTATTTGAAAAAAATCTTTTTAAAAATGTAGAATTGGCTTAATACAGATAATTTTAATTAAAACTGGGCCTTGATTTTTCAATATTGAAGTTAATGCAATTTATGAATTTAGTATTAAATAGGCATGAGAATATAGTTGAAAAGCAAAAAGACAACCCCTAAGCAAGTGCAGTTCTGAGAGTGTGTTATTCCACATTGTTAATCATATGCAAATATGCATTAGGACTGTTGATACATTCATCTTCGTAATGTCTCTCCAGCTTGTTAAAGTGAAGTTGAAGAAGCTCCTGGAGGAGTGATAGGCTGCATATAATGGACTGGGGAATGAAAACTTTGGTTCTATATGCTTAATTAGTTTCTAATTTCTCTGTAATCTCATCATGGGTCTCTAACAGAAAGCAATATTGACCATCCATATGGTACAAGTGGGTGCTGACATTTTAGATCATTCTCAGGAGGGCTCACTAAATTATTAACTAGGCCTAATGTACTACTAATTCAAATTAAACTTCACCTCCAGTGTAATTGTAAATTTGGTGAGTAAATAGCACCCGGTAAACATCATAGGCTTATTGTTAGAATTTAGTGAATTAACATGCCCAGCACAATGTCTGTGAATAAAACAAACTGACATCTCACTCTGCTCCATTTAAGAAAGGAGTTGACATCATGTTTCATAGCAGGGAATATGTTAAATATACTTTGTGCCTGAAGTAAGTACAACCAGAATACCTAAACAACAATGATCACAAAATAATTATTCCATCTAATTCTAGTTGACAAGTGAGAACAATCTTCTGGGTTTTCTTGTGAATTACCAACTTGCTAGTAAATATGACTTTGTTCACCTTTCACAGGGTTGATCTGTGGAGATAGATGAAAGTCTTTCTCCATTTGATAATCATATAACAAGTAACTGATTTTTCATCACTATTACTTGTTATAAATTTGTTAAATTAAAGATCTATATGATTTCCTTTTCTTTCATGTATAATTGTGTGGCATGCCTGTGTGTTCATATGTGTGGGGGTGAACGTACGTGCGGGGAGCCTATGCGTGTCTGGGGAGCTGCATGACAACGGATGTCCATGTCATCTGTCCTCCTCAATTGCTCTTAAAAACGTTCCTTGACACAAGGTCTCTCATTGAACATGAAGCTCACTAATCTGGTCAGATTCGTTAGCCAGTGAGCCCTCTCAGTCCTCCATTCTCTGCTCTCCAATTACAGGTGCACCCTACCACATTGGGTGTTTTATGTGGGTACTGGGATCAGGTCTTTGTGCTGGTATAGCAAGTACTTTACCCACAGAGCCATCTCCCAGGTCTCCAAGGCAAAGGAAACTTTTTTCTTTTTTTGAGATATGGTCTCATATTACCCAAGATGACCTTGAACTTACTATATAACTGAAAATGACCTTGAACTTATGGTCATCATTTTCTACCTCCTGAGTGTTGCATTACAGGTGTGCACCACCACAAATTAGGTGGTGTTGTGGACTAACCCTAGAAAGTCATGCATACTAGGCAAGAACTCTGTCAATTGACCTCCATCCCCTCCCCTTTTCTGATAGTAAGGGCAGGTAATGACAAACTTATACTCTAATGAAAACATTCCTGAAGTGCAGTTATTTTCATTCCCACATAGCTTTATCTCTTTCTCTACACTTGACACATTGTTATTGTGTCGATCATTTTCCTAGCATATGAAAATTTGAATCTACATGAACATTTTCTATGATGAACTATTAAGCTGCCAGCAGTTTTGGTGGCCTAAGCTAATTGTGGAACATTGTCTGGAGAGTGGACTGTGATTATCATTGCTATAGAAAACAATGATGAATGTTTTCCCCAAATTCATCCATAAGTATATTGTACTTATTGATATGACAGGGTAGTGTGATCACACAATGAAGATTCAGTTGAATGTGCTTTCTCATACTTAGTCCTAACACACACACACACACACACACACACACACACACACACACACACACACACACATCCTGTGACTCTGTGGAAAGTGCTTTGCCTCTTCATAGAGGTCATTATGATTTTCTGGGCTTAAACCCAGTATAATTCCACTAATACAGTAGGAACCCCCCCCCAATTATTCACACAATCTAAATGGTTTCTCAAGCTAATAAAACTTAACCACTGTTTATAAATTGTAATGTATTTATTAGCATTTACCTGTTTAATCTTTAGGAATACATTATCAAATTTTTGCAATGATGAAGATAAACATCTTTGGAATTTAACACATAGGAAAATAGATGAACAAATTATCTTTGCTACTAAGTCTCTTGCAAGGATAAACTTAGATAAAAACTATATTTCTAAATCTTATGTTTAATTACAAAACTATGTATGCTACAGTCCTAAAAATATTATCATTTTACAAGATGCATACCTCATCTAAGATAAAAGGAAATTGTGTTTCCAACAAGTTACTTTTATAGATGCCATTAATAATTACTATTAGCAATTAAGAACTGTCCAACATTGTGTAATTTAATGACTTATACCAATTTTGTAAAAATGATAGCTTTCAGTCATTGTTCATTCTGTCCAAGAAGTTTGCTGAGCACGTATTGCACATTCAGAATGTGGAAACCAATATTGTGATGAAAAATGTTTGAAGCATGCTGCCTCTGACATGAAATAGGTAATCCATTTTTTAAAAAAAATTACACAAAACATTCCTATTAATATTTTTAAAGTATTAACTTTCATATAAAAAGACTCAAAAATCTTAGTTATCTAGGACATAGTTTTATCCTAATTTCTTCTCCTTAACTTTCCAACTAACTTACTGGTTCATTTCTTAGGAATCTTATTTATCATACTGAATGTTTTAGTCCTTCACATTATTTTATTCATTCCTAGAAGGAAGTAAAGTCATAAGAAAAGTGGGTAACACAAAAGTGGGACATGACCAGTGTGTGTCCCAAAATCAAACCGAAATCTAAACAGTTGCAAAAAGTTCTTGACCAAAGTCAGGCAAAGAAGCTAAGGCCTGTTTTGATGCACCTCAGCACTGCTGTGTGGTTTCTCTCACTCCTTTAGTCTCCCTCCTCACTGTTTTCAGATCTCTCCGATCTTGGTTAAGGTGTTATTTTGATTCAGTCATTTGAGGTTGAGATAGTCCGATGAAACACACCCACCACCACCTCCAGGTGCCCTGTTGCTCACTTTCCACTTTAATGGTCCTTAATGGTGGTTGGTGGGGGGAGGGGATTAATTAAAAATATATATGTTTTCTACTCTAAGGTGAAAATTAACCTTTAAGCTTGAAAGGCAACTGTAGCCTCCTGTGTCACCTCTCTTCCTGCTGCAAACAAACCTTGTCGCAAGACTAGCAGGAACCAGGCTTCCTAAAATTGCACTGGGAGCTCCGTGCTGATGATCCAGCAAGGGGCTCAAGTGGTTCTGCCCCATCAGGCCTCCCATTCCAAGAGAATCTCTCTCCTGTGGGGAACCTCCAGGGCCATAAGTGCGATGGACCAAACAGAGAAAATTTCAGTTGTCCAAATCCCAGTTTTAACTTAGACACATTCAAAACCAAACCAAACCAAACCCTTGCAAATCAGATACAAGAAGACAGCATCCTGACAGGTTTAACAGTGATCTGAAGTATGTCTATCATTATAAAACTTATCCAAGTGTATTGCATATATAAAGAAATGACAAAAGTAATAAAAAAAACAGGCAATAGCAACATAGGGTCATATTTATTTTCATTTTATCTTGGAAAAAAAGAATGTTATTTTGAGTATATTAAAGTGTGATAGTAACTCATAATACATGGTAGATCATCCCACCACCCACCTAGGGCTTTCATGAAATTTAGTGTAGTTACGTAAAATTAAACTCAAACAAATTATTTTAAGAGCAAATTAATTTATCATATACTACTTTGGAGTTATAGAGGACTTTAAAAAATGATATACACTGTTGGTCAGATCAAAAACAGTGGTTCAAAATTTGAATGTTTTCATGTCTGTGAAAGAAAGCAGAATATGTGTTGCATCTAAAATTTCCTTATCTGTCTTCCTTTCAAAGAAATTTGCTTGTGACAATCAAAGCATTGCTAAATATATTCTTGAGAAGTGCATAAAATTTTAAGGCAAATAACCACATCTTTGCATGTAAGAGAAAGTTTTTAGTTTTCTCCTAGAAGTTACATTCACAGCAAACGCACTGAAAAAGTGCTCTGTGGAGTTTTTACCTTTCCTTTCATGTGATGGAGTTTAAAAGATGAAAGGCAAGCTTTTGTGTTTACATCTGGAGTATAAAAGCAGCTCAGTATGAGAAAAGGACATTCCATGAAATACTATGTCAGAAACGTTCTCAGTCAGAATTCCAGAAATAGCAAGATGTTAAATAGATAATTAAAATGTCTTCAGGGTTTAAACCATGGGGACTTGGGGTTTTAATCTTGCAGTGATATTCATCAGGTCTTGCTTTTATCTTGATCAGATTTGGATGCCGTCTTTGAGGGGTGAAAAACTATACCCTGTGCTTCCGAGATTCTTTGGTTTGATTGGATTTGATAGTAGCACGCTTAGCTCAAAACAGCTATCATTTTATTAGATGGCTGGCAGAAACCTTCAGCAAAGCTGTCTTAAGGAAACAGAAACATAATGGGCTTCTCCACTGCTGATGAAATTGGAAAGCTGTGGGAACTTCTGTGTCATGGTGCAGGAATTGTGTTACCCATGGTGAAAGACTTTTTTTTTTTTTCGTATTTTTAATTTTAAATTCAGGGAAGGAATTAAACAAAAGATTCCAACTAATCACAGATTTAATGTAAAATGGTTTTATTTCAAATAATTTTTTAATGTGAAAGAATGAAAGAGTAGAGGTATAGCTAAATGATTTTATTACATAAAAGAACAAATGTTTAAGGACCTATGCACACTGGCATACGCAAGAATGTAATACTGTGTGGTTCCCCCCATTCACAAATCTGGGCATATGGGCCTGTTTTTTCTCTTTTCCATCTGTAAAGGTACCACATATTTTAAAAAAATGAACTGCTCATCAACATTAGTAAACAAAGAAAATATAATATATTTACATAATAATAGGTTAACATTAAAATGGGTGTTTCCTAAAGATAGATGCAATAGGGAAGTATTCATCTTCAATATGGATATGATCATAATCTTATTGAAAATCATATACAAATTCTCATTTCACTTTTTGTTAAACTGAGGAAAAGATAGAGGAATTGAATCTATTTTTATACTTCATAGACTACAAAAGGACAGACCTTTCTCCAAGTTACACAGAGTGAGCACATTGTAAATTACATTTAAATACTTGTTATACAACCAGGTATTTTTACTAATGAAAATAAAACTGAAATCATTAAAGAGCAAGGTAAGTGTTATATTTCAAAATTCTCCACATTTTACTTGATGACATTAACTTGTCTTACTTGTGTGTGAATCCAGTGAAAGAATAAGAGGAATTAAGAAGTCATGTCCCTAGAATATCTTTATTTATAAATGAAAGTAATGCAACTCCAAGCATTGCTCATATCTTGGTTTAATTGTTTAACTGAAAGTCAGGTTGAAAAATGCTAACTTGGTACCAAGGTGACTGTCAGCAAAGCAAATAATCTTCACCTACAAGAGAACTGTAGAGTAATACCAGTTAAATGAAGAAAATACGATTGAGGCTTTTAAAACATGCATATACAGATAATGATTTTTAAACTATAATATTGAATGCTCAAGTGTAAAACTTTCTAAACACATGATTTAATGGCATATGAATACATTTTTAGATTATATAATACATAACTTAACTAAACATAGTACACAAAATACAGTGTAGGTAGAATTGAACTTTTGTTGAGAAATAATTTACCTCAACAAAGATTAATGTTATATTGTCTTTTTTTAATCAAAAAATTGTCTCTAGCTAAAATGTCTGACACATAAAACAACTGATTTTTCTATTGATAATATATATTAACTTTGAAGTTCAGTCTCTAATTCTCTCAATAAAAATCTGCAGTTACAGTGCTATTTAGTTTTATTATATGGATTTTCTAGACACATATTCTTAGGTGGTCTACCAACATCAGGCAAGAAAGGAGGGTGTAAATCATTCTGTAGTTGTTAAGTGTTGA